>CM050858.1:27812500-27952500 GCA_027580175.1 Siniperca scherzeri
TTGAAGTGGCACCACGGTTCATCCATCATCATGAGCAAAACTCATGATGAAGTTGCTGTTTTAGAATCCCTATACGAAAGTAAATAAAAATATCTAAAACAAAAATCAAAATTTAACTCAAATTTTAAATTGTGAACTAAAATTATATTTATTTTTATATTTTTAATTTTTAACAAACTAAATAATATATATTTTTAACAAACTAAATAATATTTGTATTTTTAATAATAAAGTGTGCCTACGCCGACGCTTCAATTTGGGTCTTCTTCAGGCTAAGGCAAAACTGAAAAATGAAATGAAATGGCTTGTAGACTGGCAGAGATGTTTAGTCTTCAATGGTTTGAGCAAGAATGAAAGATAAAAGCCTCTGCGCCTATTTTATACCTCCTTGTAAGTTGCTTTAACTTTGGTTTGTGTTATAAGTTTGTACTTGTGTTTTACAATTTGAGTTTTAGCCACTTGTTTTTAACCCTTATATGCCAATATATATATATATTAATTCAAAATTAAACAATGTCTAGCTTTTGAAGATCTTTTGGTCTACTTCACTTTGTCAGGCAGGTCCTATTTAAGTGATTTCTTGATTGAGAATAGGTGAATCAGGCCTAGAGAAATTGAACTCAGGTGTGATAAACCACAGTTAAGCTATGTTTTAACAGGTGGAGCAACCACTTTTTCACACAGGGCCATGTAGGTTTGGATTTTGTTTTCCTTAATAATAACAACCTTCATTTAAAAACTGCATTTTGTGTTAACTTGTGTTATCTTTGACTAATAATTAAATTTGTTTGATTGATGATCTGAAACATTTAAGTGTAACAAACATGCAAAAAATAAGAAATAAGGAAGAGAGCAACATTTTTCATACCACCATAAATAGTAAGTAATAGTGCAATAATGAGTACTGTCAAGTTAAGTCAGATCGGAATCAGAATCAGAATCAGAAATACTTTATTGATCCTCAAGGGAAACTCTTTGTTACAGCAGCTCGCCTTTTACGCCAGTGCACACAGGAGAAAGTACTAGCAAAAATATAATACAATACACTATAAAAACTATAAAACAGGTCAGAAAATAAATTAAGTACCATGTGGGTATAAGTATAAGATAAAATAAGTAGCAAGTGGGTTTACCGTTGATGATGATAATACAGTATAATAATACAATGTAAAAATATAAGTAATACGTAATAAGCAGTGGTGCATGTACTGTCGAGTTAAGTGTAGCTTATTGAGATTATTAAGATATTGCACAGCAGTAATGGAGGTATATAATATCAATATCAAATAGGAAAAACTAACAGGAAAAACTAAATATTGCACGGAAGTAGTACACACAATATTGCACAATTATTCAAGTATTGCAGAGATGTTAATGATCAATGTCCAGTTTACTGACCTAGGGTCATACAGACTAACGCTTAGAGGGAGGAGTTAAAGAGTTTGATGGCCACAGGCAGGAATGACTTCCTGTGGCGCCTGTGGTGCATTGTGGGGGATGAGTCTTCCGCTGAAGGCGCTCCTTTGCTTGACCAGCACGTCATGGAGTGGGTGGGAGACTCTGTCCAAGATGTTTAGCCCTGTTAACGCAGGCTATGATCTTTCTTTGTGCTCCAAACAGGTACCTTGCACTTGGGACTCCTACTCCACAGCAATTTGGGAGAGCTTGGTTGGGGAACACATGCCTATTCCCAAAAAAGAAGATTGGAGGGAAATTGACCTCCAGCAGAGATGGAACTTCCCCAACTGTGTTGGTGCAATAGATGGCAAACATGTTGTCATCCAGGCCCCTTAGGTCATCTGGGTCACAGTTCTATAGCTATAAAGGAACTTTCTCCATCACCCTGAGTAGTATATAAAATACACCCTTTTCCCCACGTGTATGAGTGTGTGTGTGTGTGTGTGTGTGTGTGTGTGTGTGTGCTGGAGCACATGTTAGTGTTTTTTGGCCCCAAATGACATTTGGTTCTATTTCCCACAAAACTAAGGAGATACACTGTAGACAGATAGGGGGGTGTAGATATGAAAGTGGGGTACTTCCTAACAAGTGTGTGTGTGTGTGTGTGTGTGTGTGTGTGTGTGTGTGTGTGTGTGTGTGTGTGTGTGTGTGTGTGTGTGTGTGATGAAAAACAGAGGTGTCAATGTCCCCTCCCTTCACACTTCTAGCAATCCTCCTCTTCTAGTAAGGAAATATTATTTTGAAGAGCGAATGTTCCCATAGGTAAACAAGAGGTGGAGGGTGGAGATCATAAAGTGAAAATGTGTTCCAACATGTTAGTGAGTGATTGTGACATCCTTATAAGATCTGACTATAAAAACAAAAATTATGGAAAGCATCTGGAAGATCTTTCATGTATTTAAACAGCTTTTGAAAAACATTTATCTTATCTAGCAGTGAGATTTTCTCAAAAGAGGAGCAGATGGTATTTATCTGTTAGAATGTGAAATCTTTCTCAAAAACCTCTTCTGCATCAGAATGTGATTATTTAAGGAGATATTGATTCAAAACCTTGCAGGGATATGGAACAATCTGCTCACAAAGACAACACACCACATCATTGGTACAAAGAGTAAGAGTCAAACAACCACATCAAAACAAGATATATAATTATTTACAAAATGAACATGACGTAGTAAGGCGACTGCTAACATGTTGATCAAAGAGGAGGCAAACAATGCCAAACAATTCCAAGAGATTAGCCAGTATTGCATTATGAGTGCTCATGTGTCAAACGTTTTGTGTTCAAAAATTTAGGGGAGCCAAAATACAGAACTTTACGTTCATCACGCCAAGATTTGACAGTTACCTTGTGCTGGATTATCAGAATCAGAATCAGAAATACTTTATTGATCCCGTAAGAGCTCTTTATTACAGTAGCTCGTTTCGTCAGTGCACACAGGAGAAAGTACTAGAAAACGATATGATACACTATAAACAGGTCAAAATTAAATTAAGTATCATTATAAATATAAGATAAACTTCCTGTCGGTACCAAGTGGGTTTACTGGTTGATGGTGAAGTACAGTATAAAATACAATGTCACTAATTATGTAATAAATAATAGTAATAAGCGGAGGTGCATGTCCAGAGTAAGTATATAGTATCCAACAATAAATAAGAAAAATAGAATATTGCTGAGAGACAGTATTAATTAATTAATGGGATGTAATGCTCAATGTCCAGTTTAGTGACCAAAGAGATACTAATCTAGAGGAGAGTTAAATAGTTTGATGGTCAGAATGACTTCCTGTGGCGCTCTGTGAGTGCTCTTTGGTGGGATGATCTTCCGCTGAAGGTGCTCCTTTGTTTGACCAAGTCATGGACATAGACACTGTCAAAGATGGCGTGTGAGTTTTGCATCCTCCTCTGACAGAGTCCAGCTCACCCACAATGTCACTGGTGCGGATCAGTTTATTGAGTCTGTTGATGTATTCAATGCTGAGCATTAAGAGCATACAGGATAGCACTGGCCACCACAGACTCATAGAACATCTTCAGCATTGTCCAGCAGATGTTGACCTAATCCTCAGAAAATAGAGCCTCTGGTTCCTATAAACAGCCTGAGTGTTCTTGGTCCAGTCCAGTTTGTTATCTAATATACTCCCAGGTACTTGGTCCTACATTCCACACTGACCTGTGAAACCGGGGTCACTGGTCTTGGTCCTAGATAATCAGCTCCTTTGACTTTGTCGCATGAGCTGCAGATGGTTCTTTGCATAATGAAACAAAGTTAACCACAGCCCTGTACTGTCTCATCAGCTGATACATCCCACTACAGCAGAGTCATCAGAAAACTTCTGAAGGTGGCAGGACTCTGTGGTGGCTGAAGTCCTGTAGATGGTGAAGAGGAAGGAGAGGACAGTTTCCCCAGTGTTCTGACCACGCTGTGACACACAGTGCTGCAGGCGCACATGCTGTGGTCTGCCAGTCAGATAGTCCACAATCCAGGACACAGGGGGCGTCCACCTGCATCTGCCAGCTTCTAGCAGGGCAGGCCGGATGGTGTTGAAAGCACTGGAGTCAAAAACATGATCCTCAGTGCTTGCCGGCCTGTCCAGGTTGTGGATGCGGTTAAGGTAGATGATGTCTCAACTAGCCCTGGTAGGCGAACTGAATCAGGATCTCGATGAGCAGCTGTTCCAGCACTAGTCTCTCAGGGTCTTATTGTGGGAGGTCATGCCACATCTGTGTCCTTGCCACTGGGACGTGGCGTCTTGCACAACAGGCAAGATGTCTTCCACAGAATGGGGACCCTTTGAAGACTCAGGCTCAGGTTGAACTGTTGAAGGACTCACAAATCTGCACAGGCTTTAACACTACATGCCAGGGGCCTGCAGCCTTGTTTGAGTGGAGCCTCATCAGCTGTCCTCTCACCTGACAGTCAGGCACACAGCAGAAGTTACAGGTAAGGAGTCGTCTACCGTTAGCCTGATGGGGACAGAGTACTCAGAGGAGATTGAGGGCCGACAGCAGCTGAGTTAGAGGGGATGACCAGGAGCGTGTGTCGAATCTGTTAAAGAACAGATTCAGTTCGTTCCCTGTCAAGCTGCCTTCAACTCCTCTGTTGCCAGTCGGTCTGAAGCCAGTGATGGTCTTCATGCTCAGATTTTCTCATATTGTTCTGCTGGGTTTGGTGGCTTCCTATTGTTCTCTTTGGCCTCCCGGATTTTCACCTTCAGGTTGGCCTGGATTGCCCTCACCTCCTCCCTATTACCATCAGTAAAGGCCCGCCTCTTATTTTACCAAACAGGGTATCGCCCCGAAACTGACCATGCGCGGTGGTAGAGTCTTGTTAATGTACGATGTACAATCAGTGGTGGCTCGATTCTTTCAGTTCTCCCAGTGCGTTTGTCAAAGGCTCCTGCAGCATTAGATTTTATAGATTTTGAAGATGCCAAAACCGTTATTTCCCACACCTATTCAACATTTAGTTCCACCGGCTCCTCTGCCAGTCTCTCCATCACCGACCTTCAGTCCTGCTGCCCCGTCGCCAGCTTCCTGCCGTAACCCTGCATCCTGGGAGCACAGTGTTCTAGTGGGGTAATAAGGTATCATGAGATCTTTAAGATATGATAGTGCCTGGCCATTAAGAGCTTTGTAGGTGAGGAGAAGGATTTTTAATTCTATTCTGGATTTTACAGGGAGCCTGTGCAGAGAAGCTAATATTGGAGAAATATGATCTCTTTTCCTAGTTCTTGTCAGTACACGTGAAGTTTAGTTAACTGGTTAGTTTCATCTGGCTTGATCGATAGATGTAATTGGGTATCATCTACATAACAATGAAAGTTTATGGAGTGTTTCCTATAATATTGCCTAAAGGAAGCATATATAAGGTGAATAGAATCGGTCCAAGCACAGAACCTTGTGGAACTCCATGACTAACTTTGGCGGCACGGAGGACTCACCAGTAACATCTGATAGATAGGATTTAAACCAGCTTAGTGTTGCTCCTTTAATGCCAATTACATGTTCCAGTCTCTGTAATAGGATGTGATGGTCAATGGTGTCAAACGCAGCACTAAGGTCTAACAAGACAAGTACAGAGACAAGTCCATTATCTGATGCAATTAAAAGGTCATTTGTAATTTTCACCAGTGCTGTCTCTGTTCTATGATGCACTCTAAATCCTGACTGAAAATCCTCAAATAAACTATTGTTATTTAGAAAGTCACATAACTGATTGGTGACTGCTTTCTCAAGGATCTTAAAGAGAAAGGGAAGGTTAGCTATAGGTCTATAGTTGGCTAAAACCCCTGGATCAAGAGTGGGCTTTTTAAGAGGAATTACAGCTACTTTAGAGGATTGTGGTACATAGCCTGTTAATAAAGACAGATTGATCATATCCAGTAAAGAGGTGCTAACTAAGGGTAAAACGTCTTTAAGCAGCTTAGTTGGAATAGGGTCTAAGAGACAGGTTGATGGCTTAGATGAATTAATCGTAAAGTTAGTTGAAGAAGCTTGATAGGAGGTTTTACAGTTGTTTCTAAGGTTCCTGTGTTGAAGATAAGTCGGTACAGGTTGAAGGCAGGACTTTTATTATTGAAGAAACTCATGAAGTCGTTACTACTGAGGGTTATAGGAATACATGGTTCAATAGAGCTATGACTCTCTGTCAGCCTGGCTACAGTGCTGAAAAGAAACCTGGGGTTGTTTGTATTTTCCTCTGTTAATGATGAGTAGTAAGCTGCTCTGGCATTACGGAGGGCCTTCCTGTATGTTTTATGACTTTTTAAAATCTTTCCAGACTAAACGAGATTCTTCCAGGTTGTTGGAACGCCATTTCCTTTCAAGTTTTCGTGATGTTTGCTTTAATTTGTGGGTTTGGGGGTCATACCATGGAGCTAACCATCTCTGTTTTATTATCTTCTTTTTTAGAGGAGCGATAGAATCGAGTGTCGTTCGCAGTGAGCCTGCAGCACTATTAACTAGATATAACTAGACGTAACATTGAATTAAATGCAGATGGGATCGCTTCCTTGAACCTAGCCACAGCAATATCAGATAGACATCTAGAGTAAGACTTTTTGCGTAATGGTGTGTAGTCCAGTGATAGCAGTTCAAAAGTTACTAAGTAATGGTCCGATAAAGAAGGATTCTGTGGAAAGAATATAAAATGTTAAATTTCAATGCCATATACCAGAATAAGGTCGAGGGTGTGGTTAAAACAGTGAGTGGCTTCATGTACACTCTGACAAAAGCCAATCGAATCTAATAATGAGATAAACGCAGTACTAAGGCTATCATTATCAATGTCCACATGAATATTGAAATCACCCACAATAATTACGTTATCTTTTGAAGGACTAAACTTGATAAAAACTCTGAGAATTCAGATAAAAACTCAGAACAAGGACCAGGAGCACGGTACACTATAACAAACAGAATTGGCAGTTGTGTTTTCCAGGTTGGGTGTGAAAGACTAAGAACAAGGCTTTCGAATGAGTTATAATTTAGTTTAGGTTTAGGGTTGATTAATAGGCTTGTGTCGAAGATGGCTGCAACTCCACCTCCTCGGCCTGTGCCTCGAGGAATATTATATTAATATAATATTATAGTATTAATATGACTGGGCGGAGTGGATTCATTTAGGCTAACATATTCTTCACGACCCAGCGAGGGTCAGCTTTTTTGTTTAGGTTTTTATTTATAACTCCTCTTCTGACGTAGGAAAGGTTTCAATCGTAGTCATCTGGACACTGTTTTCAGAATCAAGATGTTTCGGCTCCCATCCGGAAGTCATTCTCAATTGTGAAAAATGGTCTGAGAACTCAGAAATTTAAGCTACTCTGTGTTACTTAAGCCCTGCCCTCAGGAAGGAGTCTTCCTGAGTTTCTGCTGTTTACCCTGCCTAGTTTCATCTGAAACTGACCTTTTGTTTCCATGATGGCCCAGTAATCAGTAATCAGGCCTATTGTTTTCTGGCTGAACCTCCCTCATCACTGTTAAGTAACTGATTAGCATATGATTGGCTTGACCATGGTGATAATACACTGTGGTAGATCGTTGGCAGGTTGAATCTCTGAATCTAATTTCTGTTCATAGAGGGGTTTTCTTTTGTCACAAAAGAAGAAGAGTTGGTTTGAAAGAGGAGTCAAAGAAGCCATTTTTGTGAATTGTAATTTATGGGGTATTCTACCTTCATCTAAAACATCTTTAAAGGCCGCTGCGACACATCTACCACACTGAGCCCCACTAGATCTAGCTGGAACAACCAATCTATTGTATTGTAAATGAAAGAGATTGGAGATATTCGAGGTGCTCATGTCGTCCTGGTCAGGGCAAAGGGGGGCATAAAAATGTTTCTTTTGAGACCTTCATTCGTCTTATACAATCTGAATAATGTATCGATACGCGAGAAAACATAATTCAGGGTCAAAGACCTCAAGGTCTGTTTCTACACAGTAGGTCTCTCCAGACACAGATCCATCCCATTATGCTGTGTACACACCTTCCACTCCACTGGACTATAAAACCAGTGGTAAACCATGTCTCTCATATTTTAGATGTAATGGGATAGAGTTTATCCTTGTCAGGGGTGCCCGCCCGCACCTTTTTGAATAACAGAGTTATCCATGCATAGTCTGAAAAAGATGTAAGATTCAGGGTCGTAGACCTCAAGGTCTGTTTCTACACAGTAGGTCTCTCCAGACACAGATCCATCCCATTATGCTGTGTACACAACTTTCGAGATAATTAGCTCTTTACAAATTTTGTTTCTGAAATGATCCCAGTCTCTGGCAAAAATACAAAAAACAAATGTGTGGTGTACTTCCATGAAGAAACATTTCATCACAGAGATGTTACAGAGGCATGTGGGGAGCAGAGGCTGTGAGATATGTTTTCCGATAACATTCTGAGACCAAGTGTGATGGGATGAATACCATCTCTCTTTAAAAAAGTTTCTCTGCTCCCAGATGAGGTTAAAATTGTCACTAAAATCTAAGTTGTGAATTTTACTCACAGAGGACAACAACAATAACAAATGTCAGTCCTCAAAGGGGCAATATAGAGCTATTCAGAGCGTTTCCATGACTACAGTAGTAAATAAACATGGCGTCTGTGTGTATGGCTGTACTTACTCACTGTACGGTGCTGGGTGAAGAAATCCACCTCCCCTTTTCTGCTATTTGGATGGTAATCAGTTAAGGTGTCTGGTCCAGCATGTAATTGAAAATGGGGGGGTGCCCCTTGTTTCGATCTACAGGACATGACAAATAAGGATATGAGGAGGGGGTATACAAAAGGAGAGGGTCTTATAAATAGACTATCTAAGTGTGCATAGTACCCTAGTATAGTCTGAAGAGACTGTGTTCCATATATTGTTCTGCTTAACAATAAAGTCTTGAGTTGGACTCAAGCGGGTTCAGTGTTCTTTGTCTTTATAATCATCAACTGAAAAAATGCCATTCATGTGTGTAGTCTTATTTGACTTTCTATATTCTATACAGGATATTATATAGCGCTTTTTTTTAATTTAGTGAAAAACGTCAAAATAATTTTAAATTGCAACCCACCATACTCTGTGATTATATGATGTCTTGTTATTTTTCAAAAATATAAAACTTTCTATGTACTACATTGTGTTCATTCTTATGGGAATTTTACTACAACCCATTTCCCTTTGTTTTGTTTCAGAATGCTTATTGTATTCAATTAATTTCAGTTTAATAACCACACAGTCAACCTTGTGGAATTTGATACCTATAAAGCATGTGAGAGTCTGGATACAACAGCCACAATATAAATAACAGAAGTGCTGTTGTGTTGCACTTCTTACTATTACAAAGTAAAAGGTTTCCTGAGACAAAAGACTTAATTATGAATTAATATGTGCATCATCTTTGTTAATTCACATCTTAATGGATGAAACTTGATGATGCCAAGAAACAGTGCATGGTGCTTATGATAAAATGACAACAGCAACAGAATAAAGAATACACACAGCAGTACAAAACAACACCCTTGTGTCTAATCACAAGCTGAATGTGTGAGACAGGACTTCCCATGAGAGCTACAGACAGTCCAGGAACTGAAAAGACACAGGTTTGATATCTGCGACAGCCAGCAAGTGTCATAATACAGCTACGTTTTAGTAGCAACGCTAATAATTATGATCACTGTTACTTAAAAAATTAAAACATTCTTCACAGGTTATGTGGAGCTGACATTGAGCAGAATTACACACAAAATGCATTTCATCCATCTCTTTATGTTCATATTTTCACTATTTGGATTTATGAATTCACTCACTGAACCACATGTTTAAATTTAACAAGCAGATCGTATTTCAGTCACTCCACAGCCTCTCTACAGTATGTTGGCCTCACTGGAACCAGGCTGCAGAATCTTAAACGTAACAATTTGAGTAATAGCTTTTTTAAACCAGGGGTAGAACAAGGCATAGATCACAGGGTTTAGACAGGAGTTAAAATTGCACAGATAGATCACATAAGATATAGATGAAGCACTGAGCGCATTGTCACCTGCAAAAGAGACACAGTAATATGGGCAGAAACATATTAGAAACACAAATACAAGAACACCAAGAGTCCTGGCTGCTTTCAGCTCAGATTTCTTTGCCTTCGGAGTCACTGAACGCTGGAGTGTGACAGCTGTAATGTGAGAGCGCATGGCACGAGCCTGAGACACAGCCACAGCAAATACTCTCATATACAGAACTATGATGACAGTAATGGGAACAATAAAGGTTACAACAAGGTCAACAGCTCCTGCAACATAGTCAATAACAATCACACACTCTCCATAGCAGGAAATATACCTGTCTGGTTGAGTCAGGTTGTCTTTTAAAAAGAGACTGCTGTAGAAAACAGAACAGAGCCAACACAGACAAACACAGAGTTTGACTCTTTTCACAGTGATTCTTGTGGGGTAATGCAGAGGGTCACAAATAGCAACATATCGGTCTGCTGATATGAGCACCATGTCTCCTACTGAGGCAAAGGTAATGATGAACACTAAATACATATACAGAGAACACACAAGATCACCAAGAAACCAGCAGGATGTTTTTCGGAGGATTTGTCCCGGCATCAGCAGGAGGCCCACGAGAAAGTCAGAGACAGCCAGAGAGAGGAGGAGGATGTTGGTGGGTGTGTGGAGCTGCCTGGAGGGAAAGAGAAAAATATCATTACACATAGAATCATACCATTGTGGAAAATGGAAAAAGTAGCTAGCTAAAAGTACATTTTTCATATTTATAAAACTTAAGTGAAGGCTCTGCTGAGAAATTGATGTCTGCCTGAAGTGGGAGACTGAGATGATGACAAGCAGGTTGAGAGCCACAGTGAGCAGAGAGATGGAGGACAGAAGACTGTGCAGAAAGACAACTTCGGACCAAGGAAGTGTCGGCTTCCTGCAGGAGGTGTTGAGGAGTTGTGGAAAGCAGAGCTCTGCTCCGTCACCAACCTCCATCAGACAGTGAAGGAGGAAAGGTGAAGCTGCAGCTCTAGCAGATGCTGACCAAATCATACAAGTGATTTATCTCTTTCTGACATTCAGTTTGTCCCTCCTCTCCTCTCGCTCGGAGTCTCTGTTGGATACTGATGTTCCTCCTCTCTTGTTCTTCATATGACACCATCATCATCTTCACCACTTTCTCTCCAATCCTCCCTATCACTCTCCCTCTGCTATTCTCCACTCTTGTTTCTTTTCCTTTGTTAGACAACCTGCAGAGGAAAGTAATTCTGGTATCCATAATCTCATTATTTCTGTCACAACCCAAAAGCCAATATGACCATATTACCTGTTAAATCGAGAGCTTTCATATTCATACCGTCTTCATACTCCCTCTTCGTCACGACAGTCCAGTACAATGCCCATAACACAGCTGATGTTGCGCCAAACCACCTATTGATCTCACAATCCATCATTTGAGGCAAAAACTCATTCCCAACCCAAAGGTGGCAATCCACCATTTTCCGATAGAGTACCATGGCCTCAGACTTGGAGGTGCTGACTCTCATCTCAGATGCAACCCACCACAGTGTATGCTGAAGGTCACAGTCCAATAAAGTCAGCAGAACCATCAGAATCAGAAAAAGTATCAGAAATACTTTATTGATCTCCGAGGGGAAACTCTTTCGTTACCGTTGCTCACTATCACGTCAGTGCACACAGGAATAGAAGTATTAAGCAAATCAAAATATAATACACTATAATGCAGGTAAGATAAATTAAGTACATAGTGGATATAAGTATAAAAGCTAAAAAAAGGTGTAAGTACCAAAGTGGATTTATAGGTTGATAAGTATATACGGTATAATACAATGTAATAATATAAGTAGTAAGTAATAGTGCAACAATGAGTACTGTCAAGTTAAGTGTTGCAGATTAACCAGATTATTAGATGGCAGATATTGCACAGCAGTAATAGAAGTATGAATAAATATCAATAAATAGGGAATTTTAAACTGAAAATAGAGTATATAGGATATTGCACAAGTATTGCAGTGATGTTAATGATCCAATGTCCAGTTTAGTGATCGGCAGAGGAACAATCCTCACCAAACTAGACTCTCTCCACTCCTCTGATACAGCTTGAGATTCTTTCCAGGAAAATCACAAATAAAATTGGCAACAAGGGGGAGCCTTGGTGGAATCCAACACCCAATGTGAATGCAGCAAATTTTCTTTGAGGCCCCTTTCTTGAGCTTGATGGCTTCCTTCACCATTGGTGTCCACCTGGCTTGCTACAACTCCAAGCAGCCGCCTTCAAAATGACACAATAGATTCCATGTCCCAAGCCTCCCACAGGACATGGGAAATGCTCCTGCAGATTTCCGAGTTGAAGACCTCACAAACACTGGTCGCTACCAGGATAGTCCCAGTCCATCCTCACCATCCCACCATCTCATCAAACTCACTTACTAGGTGGTGATCAGTTGCCAGCTCTGTTCCTTTCTAAACTCAAGAGTCTAATGCTGCCTTCTAATGATCACTTCTAATGATAAGAAATTTGTTCTTCGGTCACCGCGAGGTAGGGCACAGCAGCCGGCGCAGAGCACTTGCTGAGGCAAAGTACATTGCAGGAAGCTATTCATCATTTTTCTAGAGACCGTTTTGTGTACGATGCATTTGAGTTTATCTCAGAAGAAGGCCCTGGCAATTGCCATTCTGACCAGACTGCGACTAAAAAAATAGCAATCAAGAAGTGTTTGGGTGCATGAAATGTTGTTGTTGTTGCTATGCAAAAGGAGAATTCAACTTGGTTAAGGAAGCTAAGGATCCATGACAAGAGGTTCCAATCATTCTTCAGGTTGAACAAGAACCGGTTTGATGTTCTCCTGGAAAAGATTAAATCTCTCATCTAAAAAATGGACATTGGAATCCGCCATCTGTCAAAGGTATGCTAGTGTTTGGGTAGTGTCCCGCCTAAACTCTGTTTACCCACCTTTTTATTTGTGGAACTGAGTATCTACCTGTTCAAGATGATGAACGAATGAATTCGGCCTGATTGATTTCTTTGACAATTAAAATACATAACGTTAGCTTACAACCACATAGAAGTCATTGTTTATTTACAGAGTTATGGTTGAAATTCATTGTATAGATTCTAGTATCATATTGATGCAAGTTGGTAATTTGTAATTATTGGTGTCACTGTGATTATTGAGTAAGAAGTTAATAGTTGGCCCAACATTTCTTTTACCACTGCATCAATGACAATATAGGCCTAATGTCAATATTTTGCATATCCACTAGGTATACATTCAGAGCCCTTTTGTTGTATTCTTTTAGGTGAAGCCTAGCTCATTGCCTGAAAACAGGCAATTCTTGTTCAAAATAAAATGAGGTCCACTCCAGACTAAACATCTAGAGTGAAGCGGATGATCCCAAGTTGTGGAATGTAATGATACAAAATATGAATTAATCAGACTAATTTATTGTCTTTAAAAAGCAGACCAGAGCATATCTTAATATTCTTTGTTTTTAATTAACTTGTAGGCTATGTTGACATATTTCACATATCTAGCTCCTTGCATAGCTTATTACACAATTGTTCTATTCTAATGAACATTGTTTTATTGTTACATTTGTTTGAAATACCCTGCCCCCAGTCTAAACTCCTCTGACACTGAAATCAGACTGACAGCAACCTCCCCATTCCCACAAAACTCAGGAGATACACATGCACACACTCACTTTATATTTTTATTATGTGCATCTTTTATTATTTGTTAATTGTGTGTATCTTTTTATTTGTTTTATGCATATCTTTTATTGTATTATTATTACTTGACTGAGAGATCCGCTCAACAATTCCAATGCCCTTGTACACCTGTTCCTGACCAAAGGCAAATGGAGGGTGGAGATCATAAAGTGAAAATGTGTTCCAACGTGTTAGTGAGTAATTGTGACATCCTTATAAGATCTGACTATATAAAAACATAAAATTATGGAAAGCATCTGGAAGATCTCGCTTGCAAATCATGTATTTAAACAAGCGTTTTGAAAAACATTTACCTCATCTAGCAGTGAAATTTTCTCAAAAAGAGGAGCAGATGGATTTTATCTGTTAGAATGTGAAATCTTTTATTAAAAAACCTCTTCTGCATCAGAATGTGATTATTTAAGGAGATATTGATATTGGCTGCTGAGACGTAGTAAGGCGCATCTGCTAACATGTTGATCAACAAAGAGGAGGCAAACAATGCCAAACAATGCCAAACAATGCCAAGAGATTAGCCAGTATTGCGTTATGGGCTTCTGGTAACTCATGTGTCAAACGTTTTGTGTTCAAAAATTTAGGCAGCCAAAATACAGAACTTTTACGTTCATCGTGTCAAGATTTTAACAATTACCTTTTGCTGGATTATTTTACCAAACAGGGTGTGTGTGTGTGTGTGTGTGTGTGTGTGTGTGTGTGTGTGTGTGTGTGTGTGTGTGTGTACAATCAGTGGTGGCTCGATTCTTTCAGTTCTCCCAATGCGTTTGTCAAAGGCTCCTGCAGCATTAGATTTTATAGATTTTGAAGATGCCAAAACCGTTATTTCCACATCTATTCAACATTTAGTTCCACCGGCTCCTCTGCCAGTCTCTCCATCACCGACCTTCCTGCTGCCCCGTCGCCAGCTTCCTGCCGTAACCCTGCATCCTGGGAGCGCAGTGTTCTAGTGGGGTAATAAGGTATCATGAGATCTTTAAGATATGATAGTGCCTGGCCATTAAGAGCTTTGTAGGTGAGGAGAAGGATTTTTAATTCTATTCTGGATTTTACAGGGAGCCTGTGCAGAGAAGCTAATATTGGAGAAATATGATCTCTTTTCCTAGTTCTTGTCAGTACACGTGCCGCAGCATTGTGGATCAACTGGAGAGTCTTAAGGGACTTATTCAAGCAGCCTGATAATAAGGAATTGCAATAGTCCAACCTAGAAGTAACAAATGCATGCACTAATTTTTTGGCATCAGTTTTTGGCAGCAGTCTTTGAAGTTTGTTTCATGTGGGAGTTAAAGGATAAATCCTGATCAAAGATTACTCCGAGGTTCCTTACAGTGCTGCTAGAGGCCAGGACACTGCCATCTAGAGTAACTATATCTTTAGATAATGTGTCTCATAGGTGTTTGGGGCCAAGTACAATAACTTCAATTTTGTCTGAGTTTAACATCAGAAAATTGCAGGTCATCCAGGTCTTTATGTCCTTAAGGCATGCTTGAAGTTTAGTTAACTGGTTAGTTTCATCTGGCTTGATCGATAGATATAATTGGGTATCATCTGCATAACAATGAAAGTTTATGGAGTGTTTCCTAATGATAACGCCTAGAGGAAGCATATATAAGGTGAATAGAATCGGTCCAAGCACAGAATCTTGTGGAACTCCATGACTAACTTTGGCGTGCACGGAGGACTCACCGTTAACATGTACAAACTGAGATCGATCTGATAGACAGGATTTAAACCAGTTTAGTGCTGCTCCTTTAATGCCAATTACATGTTCCAGTCTCTGTAATAGGATGTGATGGTCAATGGTGTCGAACGCAGCACGAAGATCTAACAAGACAAGTACAGAGACAAGGCCATTGTCTGACGCAATTAAAAGGTCATTTGTAATTTTCACCAGTCCCATCTCTGTGCTATGATGCACTCTAAATCCTGACTGAAAATCATCAAATAAACTATTGTTATTTAGAAAGTCACATAACTGATCATAACTGCTTTCTCAAGGATACAGGGAAGGTTAGATATATAGGTCTATAGTTGGCTAAAACCCCTGGATCAAGAGTGGGCTTTTTAAAAAGTGGTTTAATTACAAATACTTTTTACAAAGGAATGTGGTACGTAGCCTGTTAATAAAGACAGATTGATCATATCCTGTAAAGAGGTGCTAACTAAGGGTAAAACGTCTTTAAGCAGCCTGGTTGGAATGGGGTCTAAGAGACAGGTTGATGGTTTAGATGAATTAATCATCAAAGTTAGTTGAAGAAGGTCGATACGAGCAAAGCAGTCAAAATATATATCAGGTTTTACAGTTGTTTCTAAGGTTCCTGTGTTTGAAGATAAGTCGGTACCGGTTGAAGGTAGGACTTGATGATTTTTGTCTCTAATAGTTAAAATTTTATTTTGATTATTATCATGAAGTCGTTACTACTGAGGGTTATAGGAATACATGGTTCAATAGAGCTGTGACTCTCTGTCAGCCTGGCTACAGTGCTGAAAAGAAACCTGGGGTTGTTTTTATTTTCCTCTATTAATGATGAGTAGTAAGCTGCTCTGACATTATGGAGGGCCTTCTTGTATGTTTTAAGACTATCTTTCCAGACTAAACAAGATTCTTCCAGGTTGTCGGAACGCCATTTCCTTCCAAGTTTTCGTGATGTTTGCTTTAATTTGCGGGTTTGGGGGTCATACCATGGAGCTAACCTTCTTTGTTTTGTTATCTTCTTTGTTAGAGGAGTGATAGAATCGAGTATCGTTCGCAGTGAGCCTACAGCGCTATCAACTATATATAACTAGACATAACATTGAATTAAATGCAGATGGGATCGCTTGCTTGAATCTAGCCACAGCAATATCAGGTAGACATCTAGAGTAAGACTTTTTGCCTAATGGTGTGTGGTCCAATAATAGCAGTTCAAAAGTTATCAAGTAATGGTAAACGCAGTACTAAGGCTATCATGATCAATGTCCACATGAATATTAAAATCACCTACAATAATTACTTTATCTGTTTTAAGGACTAAACATGATAAAAGCTCTGAGAATTCAGATAAAAATTCAGAATTAGGACCAGGAGCATGGTACACTATAACAAATAGAATTTGCTGTCGTGTTTTCCAGGTTGGGTGTGAAAGACTAAGAACAAGGCTTTCGAATGAGTTATTATTTAGTTTAGGTTTAGGGTTGATTAATAGGCTCGAGTTGAAAATGGCTGCAACTCCACCTCCTCGGCCTGTGCCTCGAGGAATCATATATTAATATAATATTACAATATTAATATGACTGGGCCGAGTGGATTAATTTAGGCTAACATATTCTTCACGACCCAGCCAGGATTCAGTAAGACAAAATAAGTCAATATGATACTCTGATACTAAACATGATAAAAACTCTGAGAATTCAGATAAAAATTCAGAATTAGGACCAGGAGCATGGTACACTATAACAAATAGAATTTGCTGTCGTGTTTTCCAGGTTGGGTGTGAAAGACTAAGAACAAGGCTTTCGAATGAGTTATTATTTAGTTTAGGTTTTTAGGTATAACTCCTCTTCTGATAACTTTTGGGTTTATTAATTTAAGTGGTCGGGGGGGAGACACCGTCACTAAGGAGTTTTGGGTGTGTAACTGCTCTGGAAGCGCAGAGAAGCGTGTAGGACTGCAACTCTGCCTCCTGGTCTCAACTCTGAGTTGTCATGGTTTAGGTCCACTAATAAAATCAGTCAGATTTCTGGCTATGAGAGCTGCTCCATCCAAAGTGGGATGAATGCCATCTCTCCTAATCAGACCAGGTCTTCCCCAGAAAGTCCGCCAATTATCTTCAAAGCCCACATCGTTTGCTGGACACCACCTCGACAGCCAGCGGCGGAATGAAGACATGTGGCTAAACATGTCATCACTGGTAATTTATGGGGTATTCTGCCTTCATCTAAAACATCTTTAAAGGCCGCTGAGACACATCTACCACTTTAATTTTTCAAACACCAAGCCACACTAGATCTAGCTGGAACTGAATCGTAGACCTCAAGGTCTGTTTCTACACAGTAGGTCTCTCCAGACACAGATCCATCCCATTATGCTGTGTACACAACTTTCGAGATACTTAGCTCTTTACAAATTTTGTTTCTGAAATGATCCCAGTCTCTGGCGAAAAAACAAAAAACAAATGTGTGGTGTAGTTCCATGAAGAAACATTTCATCACAGAGACGTTACTGAGGCATGTGGGGAGCAGAGGCTGTGAGATATGTTTTCCGATAACATTCTGGGACCAAGCGTGTTGGGATGAATACCATCTCTCTTTAAAAAGTTTCTCTGCTCCCAGAAGAGGTTAAAATTGTCACTAAAACTAAGTCACTCCACTGGACTACAAAACCAGTGGTAAACCATGTCTCTCATACTTTAGATGTTGAATAACAGAGTTTATCCATGCATAGTCTGAAAAAGATGTAGGATTCAGGGTCGTAGACCTCAAGGTCTGTTTCTACACAGTAGATCTCTCCAGACACAGATCCATCCCATTATGCTGTGTACACACCTTTCGAGATACTTAGCTCTTTACAAATTTTGTTTCTGAAATGATCCCAGTCTCTGGCAAAAAAACAAAAAACAAATGTGTGGTGTAGTTCCATGAAGAAACATTTCATCACAGAGACGTTACAGAGGCATGTGGGGAGCAGAGGCTGTGAGATATGTTTTCCGATAACATTCTGGGACCAAGCGTGTTGGGATGAATACCATCTCTCTTTAAAAAAGTTTCTCTGCTCCCAGAAGAGGTTAAAATTGTCACTAAAAACTAAGTTGTGAATTTTACTCACAGAGGACAACAACAATAACAAATGTCAGTCCTCAAAGGGGCAATATAGAGCTATTCAGAGCGTTTCCATGACTACAGTAGTAAATAAACATGTCTGTGGAGGGATGTCTACTGCTGTACTTACTGTACAGTGCTGGGTGAAGAAATCCACCTCCCCTTTTCTGCTATTTGGATGGTAATCAGTTAAGGTGTCTGGTCTAGGTCCAGCACCTAATTGAAAATGGGGGGTACCCCTTGTTTCGATCTACAGAACATGACTAAATAAGGATATGAGGAGGGGGTATATTTAGACCTGTAATGACTGTATGAGGATAAAAGGAGAGGGTCTTAAGATCAGGATAAATAGACTATATAAGTGTGCATTGTACCCTAGTATAGTCTGAAGAGACTGTATTCCATATATTGTTCTGCTTAACAATAAAGTCTTGAGTTGGACTCAAGCGGGTTCAGTGTTCTTCATCTTTATAATCATCAACTGAAAAAACGCCATTCATGTGTGTAAAGTCTTATTTGACTTTCTATATTCTATACAGGATATTGTATATCGCTTTTTTAAATTTAATGAATAACATCAAAATAATTTTAAATTGCAACCCACCATACTCTGTGATTGTATCATGTGTCTTGTTATTTTTCAAAAATCTAAAACTTTCTATGTACTATATTGTGTTCATTCTTATGGGAATTTTAATACAACCCATGTCCCTTTGTTTTGTTTCAGAATGCTTATTGAATTCAATTAATTTCAGTTTAATAACCACACAGTCAACCTTGTGGAATTTGATACCTATAAAGCATGTGAGAGTCTGGATACAACAGCCACAATATAAATAACAGAAGTGCTGTTGTGTTGCACTTATTACTATTATAAAGTAAACGGTTTCCTGAGACAAAAGACTTAATTATGAATTATTATGTGCATCATCTTTGTTAATTCACATCTTAATGGATGAAACTTGATGATGCCAAGAAACAGTGCATGGTGCTTATGATAAAATGACAACAGCAACAGAATAAAGAATACACACAATAGTACAAAACTACACCCTTGTGTCTAATCACAAGCTGAATGTGTGAGACAGGACTTCCCATGAGAGCTACAGACAGTCCAGGAACTGAAAAGACACAGGTTTGATATCTGCGACAGCCAGCAAGTGTCATAATACAGCCACATTTTACTAGCAACACTAATAATTATGATCACCATTACTTAAAATATTCAAACATTCTTCACAAGTTATGTGGAGCTGACACTGAGCAGAATTACACACAAAATGCATTTCATCCATCTCTTTATGTGCATATTTTCACTATTCGGATTTATGAATTCACCAAATGTTTAAATTTAGCAAGCAGATCGTATTTCAGTCACTCCACAGCCTCTCTACAGTATGTTGGCCTCACTGGAACCAGGCTGCAGAATCTTAAACGTAACAATTTGAGTAATAGCTTTTTTAAACCAGGGGTAGAACAAGACATAGATCACAGGGTTTAGACAGGAGTTAAAATAGCACAGATTGATCACATAAGATATAGATGAAGCATTGATTGCACTGTCACCTGCTAAAGAGACACAGTAATATGGGCAGAAACATATTAGAAACACAAATACAAGAACACCAAGAGTCCTGGCTGCTTTCAGCTCAGATTTCTTTGCCTTCGGAGTCACTGAACGCTGGAGTGTGACAGCTGTAATGTGAGAGCGCATGGCACGAGCCTGAGACACAGCCACAGCAAATACTCTCATATACAGAACAATGATGACAGTAATGGGAACAATAAAGGTTACAACAAGGTCAACAGCTCCTGCAACATAGTCAATAACAATCACACACTCTCCGTAGCAGGAATTATACCTGTCTGGTTGAGTCAGGTTGTCTTTTAAATAGAGATTGCTGTAGAAAACAGAACAGAGCCAACACAGACAAACACAGACTTTGACTCTTGTCACAGTGATTCTTGTGGGGTAATGCAGAGGGTCACAAATAGCCACATATCGGTCAGCTGATATGAGCACCATGTCTCCTACTGAGGCAGAGGTAATGATGAACACTAAATACATATACAGAGAACACACAAGGTCACCAAGAAACCAGCAGGATGTTTTTCGGAGGATTTCTCCCGGTATCAGCAGGAGGCCCACGAGAAAGTCTGAGACAGCCAGAGAGAGGAGGAGGATGTTGGTGGGTGTGTGGAGCTGCCTGGAGGGAAAGAGAAAAATATCATTACACATAGAATCATACAAATGTGGAAAATGGAAAAAGTAGCTAGCTAAAAGTACATTTTTCATATTTATAAAACTTAATAAGTGAAGGCTCTGCTGAGAAATTGATGTCTGCCTGAAGTGGGAGACTGAGATGATGACGAGCAGGTTGAGAGCCACAATGAGCGGAGAGATGGAGGACAGAAGAGTGTGCAGAAATACAACTTCGGACCAAGGAAGTGTCGGCTTCCTGCAGGAGGTGTTGAGGAGTTGTGGAAAGCAGAGCTCCGCTCCGTCATCAACCTCCATCAGACAGAGAGGAGGAAAGGTGAAGCTGCAGCTCTGGCAGATTCTGACCAAAACTCTTTATCATACAAGTGATTTATCTCTTTCTGACATTCAGTTTGTCCCTCCTCTCCTCTCACTCCCAGTCTCTGTTGGATACTGACGTTCCTCCTCTCTTGTTCTTCGTATCACACCATCATCATCTTCATCACTTTCTCTCCAATCCTCCCTATCACCCCCCCTCTGCTATTCTCCACTTTTGTTTCTTTTCCTTTGTTAGACAACCTGCAGAGGAAAGTCATTCTGATATCCATAATCTCATTATTTCTGTCACAACCCAAAAGCCAATATGACCATATTAACTGTTAAATCGAGAGCTTTCATATTCATACTGTCTTCACACTCCCTCTTCGTCACGACAGTCCAGTACAATGCCCATAACACAGATGATGTTGCGCCAAACCACCTATTAATCTCACAATCCATCTTACCCTCACTAGTGAACAAGACAGTGAGATACTTGAACTCCTTCACTTGAGGCAAAAACTCATTCCCAGCCCAAAGGTGGCAATCCAACATTTTTTGGTATAGTACCATGGCCTCAGACTTGGAGGTGTTGACTCTCATCTCAGATGCAAACCACCCTGGTGTATGCTGAAGGTCAAAGGCCAATAAAGTCAGCAGAACCATCAGAATCAGAATCAGTATCAGAAATACTTTATTGATCCCCGAGGGGAAACTCTTTCGTTACAGCTGCTCACTATCACGTCAATGCACACAGGAATAGAAGTACTAAGCAAATCAAAATATAATACACTATAATGCAGGTAAGATAAATTAAGTACATAGTGGATATAAGTATAAAAGCTAAAATAAGTGTAAGTACCAAAGTGGATTTAGAGGTTGATAAGTATATACGGTATATTACAATGTAATAATATAAGTAGTAAGTAATAGTGCAATAATGAGTACTGTCAAGTTAAGTGTTGCAGATTAACCAGATTATTAGACGGTAGATATTGCACAGCAGTAATAGAAGTATGAATACATATCAATAAATAGGGAATTTTAAACTGAAAATAGAGTATATAGGATATTGCACAATTATTTCAAGTATTGCAGTGATGTTAATGATCCAATGTCCAGTTTAGTGATCGGCAGAGGAACGATCCTCACCAAACTAGACTCTCTCCAGTCCTCTGATACAGTTTGAGATTCTTTCCAGGAAAATCACAAACAGAATTGGCAACAAGGGGAGCCTTGGTGGAATCAACACCAATGTGAATGCAGCAAATTTTCTTTGAGGCCCCTTTCTTGAGCTTGATGGCTTCCTTCACCATTGGTGTCCACCTGGCTTGCTACAACTCCAAGCAGCCGCCTTCAAAATGACACAATAGATTCCATGTCCCAAGCCTCCCACAGGACATGGGAAATACTCTTGCAGATTTCCGAGTTGAAGACCTCGCAAACAGTGGTCTCTACCAGGATAGTCCCAGTCCACCCTCACCATCCCACCATCTCATCAAACTCACTTACTAGGTGGTGATCAGTTGCCAGCTCTGTTCCTTTCTAAACTCAAGAGTCTAATGCTGCCTTCTAATGATCACTTCTAATGATCAGAAATTTGTTCTTCGGTCACCGCGAGGTAGGGCACAGCAGCCGGCGCAGAGCACTTGATGAGGCAAAGTACATTGCAGGAAGCTATTCACCATTTTTCTAGAGACCGTTTTGTGTACGATGCATTTGAGTTTATCTCAGAAGAAGGCCCTGGCAATTGCCATCTTGACCAAATGGTGACTAAAAAAATAGCGATCAAGAAGTGTTTGGGTGCATGAAACGTTGTTGTTGTTGCTATGCAAAAGGAGAATTCAACTTGGTTAAGGAAGCTAAGGATCCATGACAAGAGGTTCTAATCATTCTTTAGGTGAACAAGAACCTGTTTGATGTTCTCCTGGAAAAGATTAAACCTCTCATCTAAAAATGGACATTGGAATCTGCCACCTGTCTAAGGTATGCTAGTGTTTGGGTAGTGTCCCACCTAAACTCTGTCTACCCACCTTTTTATTTGTGGAACTGAGTATCTACCTGTTCAAGATGATGAATGAATGAATTCGGCCTAATTGATTTCTTTGACAATTAAAATACATAACATTAGCTTACAACCGCACAGAAGTCATTGTTTAGTTACAGAGTTATGGTTGAAATTCATTGTATAGATTATAGTGTCATATTGATGCAAGTAATGGTAATTTGTAATTATTGGTGTCACTGTGATTATTGACTAAGGAATTAATAGTTGGCCCAACATTTCTTTTACCACTGCATCAGTGACAATATAGGCCTAATGTCAATATTTTGCATATCCACTAGGTATACATTCAAGAGCCCTTTTGTTGTATTCTTTTAGGTGAAGCCTAGCTCATTGCCTGAAAACAGGCAATTCTTGTTCAAAATAAAATGAGGTCCACTCCAGACTAAACATCTAGAGTGAAGCGGATGATCCCAAGCTGTGGAATGTAATGATACAAAATATGAATTAATCACACTCATTTATTGTCTTTAAAAAGCAGACCAGAGCATATCTTAATATTCTTTGTTTTAATTAACTTGTAGGCTATGTTGACACATTATCACATATCTAGCTCCTTGCATAGCTTATTACACAATTGTTCTATTCTAATGAACATTGTTTTATTGTTACATTTGTTTGAAATACCCTGCCCCAGTCTAAACTCCTCTGACACTGTGAAATCAGACTGACAGCAACCCTCCCCATTCCCCCACACATACCCCACCCCCTACATGCACACACTCACTTTATATTTTTTATTATGTGCATCTTTTATTATTTGTTAATTGTGTGTATCTTTTTTTATTTGTTTTTATGCATATCTTTTATTGTATTATTATTACTTGACTGAGAGATCCGCTCAACAATTCCAATGCCCTTGTACACCTGTTCCTGACCAAAGGCAAATAAAGTCTTGAACTTGAACTTGAACATTGTCCAAGATGTTTTGTATAGCCCTGTTAACGCAGGCTATGATCTTTCTTTGTGCTCCAAACAGGTACCTTGCACTGGGGACTCCTACTCCACAGCAATTTGGGAGAGCTTGGTTGGGGAACACATGCCTATTCCCAAAAATGAAGATTGGAGGGAGATTGACCTCCAGCAGAGATGGAACTTCCCCAACTGTGTTGGTGCAATAGATGGCAAACATGTTGTCATCCAGGCCCCTTAGGTCATCTGGGTCACAGTTCTACAGCTATAAAGGAACTTTCTCCATCACCCTGAGTAGTATATAAAATACACCCTTTTCCCCACGTGTATGAGTGTGTGTGTGTGCTGGAGCACATGTTAGTGTTTTTGGCCCCAAATGACATTTGGTTCTGTTTCCCACAAAACTAAGGAGATACACTGTAGACAGATAGGGGTGTAGATATTAAGGAAATATTATTTTGAAGTGCGAATGTTCCCATGGGTAAACAAGAGGTGGAGGGGTGGAGATCATAAAGTGAAAATGTGTTCCAACGTGTTAGTGAGTAATTGTGACATCCTTATAAGATCTGACTATATAAAAACATAAAATTATGGAAAGCATCTGGAAGATCTCGCTTGCAAATCATGTATTTAAACAAGCGTTTTGAAAAACATTTACCTCATCTAGCAGTGAAATTTTCTCAAAAAGAGGAGCAGATGGATTTTATCTGTTAGAATGTGAAATCTTTCTCAAAAAACCTCTTCTGCATCAGAATGTGATTATTTAAGGAGATATTGATATTGGCTGCTGAGACGTAGTAAGGCGCATCTGCTAACATGTTGAGCAACAAAGAGGAGGCAAACAATGCCAAACAATGCCAAGAGATTAGCCAGTATTGCGTTATGGGCTTCTGGTAACTCATGTGTCAAACGTTTTGTGTTCAAAAATTTAGGCAGCCAAAATACAGAACTTTTACGTTCATCGTGTCAAGATTTTAACAATTACCTTTTGCTGGATTATTTTACCAAACAGGGTATCACCCCGACACTGACCATGCGCAGTGGTAGAGTCTTGTTAATGTACGATACGATGTACAATCAGTGGTGGCTCGATTCTTTCAGTTCTCCCAATGCGTTTGTCAAAGGCTCCTGCAGCATTAGATTTTATAGATTTTGAAGATGCCAAAACCGTTATTTCCCACATCTATTCAACATTTAGTTCCACCGGCTCCTCTGCCAGTCTCTCCATCACCGACCTTCCTGCTGCCCCGTCGCCAGCTTCCTGCCGTAACCCTGCATCCTGGGAGCGCAGTGTTCTAGTGGGGTAATAAGGTATCATGAGATCTTTAAGATATGATAGTGCCTGGCCATTAAGAGCTTTGTAGGTGAGGAGAAGGATTTTTAATTCTATTCTGGATTTTACAGGGAGCCTGTGCAGAGAAGCTAATATTGGAGAAATATGATCTCTTTTCCTAGTTCTTGTCAGTACACGTGCCGCAGCATTGTGGATCAACTGGAGAGTCTTAAGGGACTTATTCAAGCAGCCTGATAATAAGGAATTGCAATAGTCCAACCTAGAAGTAACAAATGCATGCACTAATTTTTGGCATCAGTTTTTGGCAGCAGTCTTTGAAGTTTGTTTCATGTGGGAGTTAAAGGATAAATCCTGATCAAAGATTACTCCGAGGTTCCTTACAGTGCTGCTAGAGGCCAGGACACTGCCATCTAGAGTAACTATATCTTTAGATAATGTGTCTCATAGGTGTTTGGGGCCAAGTACAATAACTTCAATTTTGTCTGAGTTTAACATCAGAAAATTGCAGGTCATCCAGGTCTTTATGTCCTTAAGGCATGCTTGAAGTTTAGTTAACTGGTTAGTTTCATCTGGCTTGATCGATAGATATAATTGGGTATCATCTGCATAACAATGAAAGTTTATGGAGTGTTTCCTAATGATAACGCCTAGAGGAAGCATATATAAGGTGAATAGAATCGGTCCAAGCACAGAATCTTGTGGAACTCCATGACTAACTTTGGCGTGCACGGAGGACTCACCGTTAACATGTACAAACTGAGATCGATCTGATAGACAGGATTTAAACCAGTTTAGTGCTGCTCCTTTAATGCCAATTACATGTTCCAGTCTCTGTAATAGGATGTGATGGTCAATGGTGTCAAACGCAGCACTAAGATCTAACAAGACAAGTACAGAGACAAGGCCATTGTCTGATGCAATTAAAAGGTCATTTGTAATTTTCACCAGTCCCATCTCTGTGCTATGATGCACTCTAAATCCTGACTGAAAATCATCAAATAAACTATTGTTATTTAGAAAGTCACATAACTGATCATAACTGCTTTCTCAAGGATCTTAAAGAGAAAGGGAAGGTTAGATATAGGTCTATAGTTGGCTAAAACCCTGGATCAAGAGTGGGCTTTTAAAAAGTGGTTTAATTACAAATACTTTTACAAAGGAATGTGGTACATAGCCTGTTAATAAAGACAGATTGATCATATCCTGTAAAGAGGTGCTAACTAAGGGTAAAACGTCTTTAAGCAGCCTGGTTGGAATGGGGTCTAAGAGACAGGTTGATGGTTTAGATGAATTAATCATCAAAGTTAGTTGAAGAAGGTTGATAGGAGCAAAGCAGTCAAAATATATATCAGGTTTTACAGTTGTTTCTAAGGTTCCTGTGTTGAAGATAAGTCGGTACCGGTTGAAGGTAGGACTTGATGATTTTTGTCTCTAATAGTTAAAATTTTATTTTGATTATTATCATGAAGTCGTTACTACTGAGGGTTATAGGAATACATGGTTCAATAGAGCTATGACTCTCTGTCAGCCTGGCTACAGTGCTGAAAAGAAACCTGGGGTTGTTTGTATTTTCCTCTGTTAATGATGAGTAGTAAGCTGCTCTGACATTATGGAGGGCCTTCTTGTATGTTTTAAGACTATCTTTCCAGACTAAACGAGATTCTTCCAGGTTGTTGGAACGCCATTTCCTTTCAAGTTTTCGTGATGTTTGCTTTAATTTGCGGGTTGGGGGGTCATACCATGGAGCTAACCTTCTTTGTTTTGTTATCTTATTTGTTAGAGGAGCGATAGAATCGAGTGTCGTTCGCAGTGAGCCTACAGCGCTATCAACTATATATAACTAGACATAACCTTGAATTAAATGCAGATGGGATCGCTTGCTTGAATCTAGCCACAGCAATATCAGATAGACATCTAGAGTAAGACTTTTTGCCTAATGGTGTGTAGTCCAGTAATAGCAGTTCAAAAGTTATCAAGTAATGGTCCGATAAAGACTATTAAATGTTCAGTTTCAATGCCATATACCAGAACAGTGAGTGGCTTCATGTACACTCTGACAAAATAATGAGATAAACGCAGTACTAAGGCTATCATTATCAATGTCCACATGAATATTAAAATCACCTACAATAATTACTTTATCTGTTTTAAGGACTAAACATGATAAAAACTCTGAGAATTCAGATAAAAATTCAGAATTAGGACCAGGAGCATGGTACACTATAACAAATAGAATTTGCTGTCGTGTTTTCCAGGTTGGGTGTGAAAGACTAAGAACAAGGCTTTCGAATGAGTTATTATTTAGTTTAGGTTTAGGGTTGATTAATAGGCTCGAGTTGAAAATGGCTGCAACTCCACCTCCTCGGCCTGTGCCTCGAGGAATATTATATTAATATAATATTATAGTATTAATATGACTGGGCAGAGTGGATTCATTTAGGCTAACATATTCTTCACGACCCAGCCAGGATTCAGTAAGACAAAATAAGTCAATATGATACTCTGATACTAAACCGTTCACTAGTACAGCTTTAGATGACAGAGATCTGATGGTTAAGAGACGTAAATTAATTCTCCTATTTTGTTGTGCTATTTCAGCATTTTTGTTTAGGTTTTTACATATAACTCCTCTTCTGTTAACTTTTGGGTTTATTAATTTAAGTGGTCGGGGGGGAGACACCGTCACTAAGGAGTTTTGGGTGTGTAACTGCTCTGGAAGCGCAGAGAAGCGTTTAGGACTGCAACTCTGTCTCCTGGTCTCAACTCTGAGTTGTCATGGTTTAGGTCCACTAATAAAATCAGTCAGATTTCTGGCCACGAGAGGTGCTCCATCCAAAGTGGGATGAATGCCATCTCTCCTAATCAGACCAGGTCTTCCCCAGAAAGTCCACCAATTATCTACAAAGCCCACGTCGTTTGCTGGACACCAACTATTGTAAGCAGGAATGAGGACATGTGGCTAAACATGTCATCACTGGTCAGGTTTGGCAGGGGCCCAGAGAAAACTACGGAGTCTGACACTGTCTTTGCATATGTACACACCAACTCAACATTAACTTGATTGGCGTAATCGGGAGTCGTTACTGCCAACGTGAATAACAATCTTACTGTATTTACATTTATCCTTAGCCAGCAGTTTTAACTACAGCAGCTTATGATCGAGTTCTGTGGTGTGGAACCGCATTTCCAATTTACTAAGCAGAGGCCTTAGTCTCATTTGATGTGGTGAAGTGAATTCTATTATTTTTGATTAATGCTTCAAACTCTTTGTTTAAGAATTCCTATCCTTTGTCTGTTTGTAATTTATGGGGTATTCTACCTTTATCTAAAACATCTTTAAAGGTCGATGAGACACATCTACCACTTTAATTTTTCAAACACCGAGCCCCACTAGATCTAGCTGGAACAACCAATCTATTGTATTGTAAATGAAAGAGATTGGAGATATTCGAGGTGCTCATGTCGTCCTGGTCAGGGCAAAGGGGGGCATAAAAACGTTTCTTTTGAGACCTTCATTCGTCTTATACCATCTGAATAATGTATCGATACGCGAGAAAACATGATTCAGGGTCAAAGACCTCAAGGTCTGTTTCTACACAGTAGGTCTCTCCAGACACAGATCCATCCCATTATGCTGTGTACACACCTTTCGAGATACTTAGCTCTTTACAAATTTTGTTTCTGAAATGATCCCAGTCTCTGGCAAAAAAACAAAAAACAAATGTGTGGTGTAGTTCCATGAAGAAACATTTCATCACAGAGACGTTACAGAGGCATGTGGGGAGCAGAGGCTGTGAGATATGTTTTCCGATAACATTCTGGGACCAAGCGTGTTGGGATGAATACCATCTCTCTTTAAAAAAGTTTCTCTGCTCCCAGAAGAGGTTAAAATTGTCACTAAAAACTAAGTTTTAAAACTAATTTTACTCACAGAGGACAACAACAATAACAAATGTCCGTCCTCAAAGGGGCAATATAGAGCTATTCAGAGCGTTTCCATGACTACAGTAGTAAATAAACATGGCATCTGTGTGTACTGCTGTACTTACTCACTGTACGGTGCTGGGTGAAGAAATCCACCTCCCCTTTTCTGCTATTTGGATGGTATTCAGTTAAGGTGTCTGGTCTAGGTCCAGCACCTAATTGAAAATGGGGGGGTGCCCCTTGTTTCGATCTACAGAACATGACTAAATAAGGATATGAGGAGGGGGTATATTTAGACCTGTAATGACTGTATGAGGATAAAAGGAGAGGGTCTTAAGATCAGGATAAATAGACTATATAAGTGTGCATTGTACCCTAGTATAGTCTGAAGAGACTGTATTCCATATATTGTTCTGCTTAACAATAAAGTCTTGAGTTGGACTCAAGCGGGTTCAGTGTTCTTCATCTTTATAATCATCAACTGAAAAAACGCCATTCATGTGTGTAAAGTCTTATTTGACTTTCTATATTCTATACAGGATATTATATATCGCTTTTTTAAATTTAATGAATAACATCAAAATAATTTTAAATTGCAACCCACCATACTCTGTGATTGTATCATGTGTCTTGTTATTGTTCAAAAATATAAAACTTTCTATGTACTACATTGTGTTCATTCTTATGGGAATTTTACTACAACCCATTTCCCTTTGTTTTGTTTCAGAATGCTTATTGTATTCAATTAATTTCAGTTTAATAACCACACAGTCAACCTTGTGGAATTTGATACCTATAAAGCATGTGAGAGTCTGGATACAACAGCCACAATATAAATAACAGAAGTGCTGTTGTGTTGCACTTATTACTATTATAAAGTAAACGGTTTCCTGAGACAAAAGACTTAATTATGAATTATTATGTGCATCATCTTTGTTAATTCACATCTTAATGGATGATGCCAAGAAACAGTGCATGGTGCTTATGATAAAATGACAACAGCAACAGAATAAAGAATACACACAATAGTACAAAACTACACCCTTGTGTCTAATCACAAGCTGAATGTGTGAGACAGGACTTCCCATGAGAGCTACAGACAGTCCAGGAACTGAAAAGACACAGGTTTGATATCTGCGACAGCCAGCAAGTGTCATAATACAGCCACATTTTACTAGCAACACTAATAATTATGATCACGTTTACTTAAAAAATTAAAACATTCTTCACAGGTTATGTGGAGCTGACACTGAGCAGAATTACACACAAAATGCATTTAATCCATGTCTATGTGCATCTTTTCATTATTTGAATTTATGAATTTACTCATTGAACCACATGTTTAAATTTAGCAAGCAGATCGTATTTCAGTCACTCCACAGCCTCTCTACAGTATGTTGGCCTCACTGGAGCCAGGCTGCAGAATCTTAAACGTAACAATTTGAGTAATAGCTTTTTTAAACCAGGGGTAGAACAAGACATAGATCACAGGGTTTAGACAGGAGTTAAAATAGCACAGATTGATCACATAAGATATAGATGAAGCATTGATTGCACTGTCACCTGCTAAAGAGACACAGTAATATGGGCAGAAGCATATTAGAAACACAAATACAAGAACACCAAGAGTCCTGGCTGCTTTCAGCTCAGATTTCTTTGCGTTCGGAGTCACTGAACGCTGGAGTGTGACAGCTGTAATGTGAGAACGCATGGCACGAGCCTGAGACACAGCCACAGCAAATACTCTCATATACAGAACTATGATGACAGTAATGGGAACAATAAAGGTTACAACAAGGTCAACAGCTCCTGCAACATAGTCAATAACAATCACACACTCTCCATAGCAGGAATTATACCTGTCTGGTTGAGTCAGGTTGTCTTTTAAATAGAGATTGCTGTAGAAAACAGAACAGAGCCAACACAGACAAACACAGACTTTGACTCTTGTCACAGTGATTCTTGTGGGATAATGCAGAGGGTCACAAATAGCAACATATCGGTCTGCCGATATGAGCACCATGTCTCCTACTGAGGCAGAGGTAATGATGAACACTAAATACATATACAGAGAACACACAAGGTCACCAAGAAACCAGCAGGATGTTTTTTGGAGGACTTCTCCCGGTATCAGCAGGAGGCCCACGAGAAAGTCTGAGACAGCCAGAGAGAGGAGGAGGATGTTGGTGGGTGTGTGGAGCTGCCTGGAGGGAAAGAGAAAAATATCATTACACATAGAATCATACAATTGTGGAAAATGGAAAAAGTAGCTAGCTAAAAGTACATTTTTCATATTTATAAAACTTAAGTGAAGGCTCTGCTGAGAAATTGATGTCTGCCTGAAGTGGGAGACTGAGATGATGACAAGCAGGTTGAGAGCCACAGTGAGCAGAGAGATGGAGGACAGAAGACTGTGCAGAAAGACAACTTCGGACCAAGGAAGTGTCGGCTTCCTGCAGGAGGTGTTGAGGAGTTGTGGAAAGCAGAGCTCTGCTCCGTCACCAACCTCCATCAGACAGTGAAGGAGGAAAGGTGAAGCTGCAGCTCTGGCAGATTCTGACCAAAACTCTTTATCATACAAGTGATTTATCTCTTTCTGACATTCAGTTTGTCCCTCCTCTCCTCTCACTCTCAGTCTCTGTTGGATACTGACGTTCCTCCTCTCTTGTTCTTCGTATCACACCATCATCATCTTCATCACTTTCTCTCCAATCCTCCCTATCACCCCCCCTCTGCTATTCTCCACTTTTGTTTCTTTTCCTTTGTTAGACAACCTGCAGAGGAAAGTCATTCTGATATCCATAATCTCATTATTTCTGTCACAACCCAAAAGCCAATATGACCATATTAACTGTTAAATCGAGAACTTTCATATTCATACTGTCTTCATACTCCCTCTTCGTCACGACAGTCCAGTACAATGCCCATAACACAGATGATGTTGCGCCAAACCACCTATTGATCTCACAATCCATCATTTGAGGCAAAAACTCATTCATGATATCATGGCCTCAGACTTGGAGATGCTGACTCTCATCTCAGATGCAACCCACCACAGTGTATGCTGAAGGTCACAGTCCAATAAAGTCAGCAGAACCATCAGAATCAGTATCAGAAATACTTTATTGATCTCCGAGGGGAAACTCTTTCGTTACCGTTGCTCACTATCACGTCAGTGCACACAGGAATAGAAGTATTAAGCAAATCAAAATATAATACACTATAATGCAGGTAAGATAAATTAAGTACATAGTGGATATAAGTATAAAAGCTAAAAAAAGGTGTAAGTACCAAAGTGGATTTATAGGTTGATAAGTATATACGGTATAATACAATGTAATAATATAAGTAGTAAGTAATAGTGCAACAATGAGTACTGTCAAGTTAAGTGTTGCAGATTAACTAGATTATTAGATGGCAGATATTGCACAGCAGTAATAGAAGTATGAATACATATCAATAAATAGGGAATTTTAAACTGAAAATAGAGTATATAGGATATTGCACAATTATTTCAAGTATTGCAGTGATGTTAATGATCCAATGTCCAGTTTAGTGATCGGCAGAGGAACGATCCTCACCAAACTAGACTCTCTCCAGTCCTCTGATACAGTTTGAGATTCTTTCCAGGAAAATCACAAACAGAATTGGCAACAAGGGGGAGCCTTGGTGGAATCTAACACCCAATGTGAATGCAGCAAATTTTCAATCTCTTTGAGGCCCCTTTCTTGAGCTTGATGGCTTCCTTCACCATTGGTGTCCACCTGGCTTGCTACAACTCCAAGCAGCCGCCTTCAAAATGACACAATAGATTCCATGTCCCAAGCCTCCCGCGGGACATGGGAAATGCTCCTGCAGATTTCCGAGTTGAAGACCTCACAAACAGTGGTCTCTACCAGGATAGTCCCAGTCCACCCTCACCATCCCACCATCTCATCAAACTCACTTACCAGGTGGTGATCAGTTGCCAGCTCTGTTCCTTTCTAAACTCACTTCTAATGATAAGAAATTTGTTCTTCGGTCACAGTGAGGTAGGGCACAGCAGCCGGCGCAGAGCACTTGCTGAGGCAAAGTACATAGCAGGAAGCTATTCATCATGTTTCTAGAGACTGTTTTGTGTACGATGCATTTGAGATAATCTCAGAAGAAGGCCCTGGCAATTGCCATGTTGACCAAATGGCGACTAAAAAAATAACGATCAAGAAGAGTTTGGGTGCATGAAACGTTGTTGTTGTTGCTATGCAAAAGGAGAATTCAACTTGGTTAAGGAAGCTATGGATCCATGACAAGAGGTTCCAATCATTCTTTAGGTCTAACAGGAACCTGTTTGATGTTCTCCTGGAAAAGATTAAACCTCTCATCTATAAAATGGACATTGGAATCTGCCACCTGTCTAAGGTATGCTAGTGTTTGGGTAGTGTCCCACCTAAACTCTGTCTACCCACCTTTTTATTTGTGGAACTGAGTATCTACCTGTTCAAGATGATGAATGAATGAATTCGGCCTAATTGATTTCTTTGACAATTAAAATACATAACATTAGCTTACAACCACACAGAAGTCATTGTTTAGTTACAGAGTTATGGTTGAAATTCATTGTATAGATTATAGTGTCATATTGATGCAAGTAATGGTAATTTGTAATTATTGGTGTCACTGTGATCATTGACTAAGGAATTAATAGTTGGCATCAGTGACAATATAGGCCTAATGTCAATATTTAGCATATCCACTAGGTATACATTCAAGAGCCCTTTTGTTGTATTCTTTTAGGTGAAGCCTAGCTCATTGCCTGAAAATAGGCAATTCTTGTTCAAAATAAAATGAGGTCCACTCCAGACTAAACATCTAGAGTGAAGCGGATGATCCCAAGCTGTGGAATGTAATGATACAAAATATGAATTAATCACACTCATTTATTGTCTTTAAAAGGCAGACCAGAGCATATCTTAATATTCTTCGCTTTTAATTAACTTGTAGGCTATGTTGACACATTATCACACATATCTAGCTCCTTGCATAGCTTATTACACAATCGTTCTATTCTAATGAACATTGTTTTATTGTTACATTTGTTTGAAATACCCTGCCCCCAGTCTAAACTCCTCTGACACTGTGAAATCAGACTGACAGCAACCTCCCCATTCCCCCACACATACCCCACCCCTACATGCACACTCACTTTATATTTTTATTATGTGCATCTTTTATTATTTGTTAATTGTGTGTATCTTTTATTTGTGGAACTGAGTATCTACCTGTTCAAGATGAAGAATGAATGAATTCGGCCTAATTGATTTCTTTGACAATTAAAATACATAACATTAGCTTACAACCACACAGAAGTCATTGTTTAGTTACAGAGTTATGGTTGAAATTCATTGTATAGATTATAGTGTCATATTGATGCAAGTAATGGTAATTTGTAATTATTGGTGTCACTGTGATCATTGACTAAGGAATTAATAGTTGGCATCAGTGACAATATAGGCCTAATGTCAATATTTTGCATATCCACTAGGTATACATTCAAGAGCCCTTTTGTTGTATTCTTTTAGGTGAAGCCTAGCTCATTGCCTGAAAATAGGCAATTCTTGTTCAAAATAAAATGAGGTCCACTCCAGACTAAACATCTAGAGTGAAGCGGATGATCCCAAGCTGTGGAATGTAATGATACAAAATATGAATTAATCACACTCATTTATTGTCTTTAAAAAGCAGACCAGAGCATATCTTAATATTCTTCGCTTTTAATTAACTTGTAGGCTATGTTGACACATTATCACACATATCTAGCTCCTTGCATAGCTTATTACACAATCGTTCTATTCTAATGAACATTGTTTTATTGTTACATTTGTTTGAAATACCCTGCCCCAGTCTAAACTCCTCTGACACTGTGAAATCAGACTGACAGCAACCTCCCCATTCCCCCACACATACCCCACCCCTACATGCACACACTCACTTTATATTTTTATTATGTGCATCTTTTATTATTTGTTAATTGTGTGTATCTTTTTTTATTTGTTTTTATGCATATCTTTTATTGTATTATTATTACTTGACTGAGAGATCCGCTCAACAATTCCAATGCCCTTGTACACCTGTTCCTGACCAAAGGCAAATAAAGTCTTGAACTTGAACTTGAACATTGTCCAAGATGTTTTGTATAGCCCTGTTAACGCAGGCTATGATCTTTCTTTGTGCTCCAAACAGGTACCTTGCACTGGGGACTCCTACTCCACAGCAATTTGGGAGAGCTTGGTTGGGGAACACATGCCTATTCCCAAAAATGAAGATTGGAGGGAGATTGACCTCCAGCAGAGATGGAACTTCCCCAACTGTGTTGGTGCAATAGATGGCAAACATGTTGTCATCCAGGCCCCTTAGGTCATCTGGGTCACAGTTCTACAGCTATAAAGGAACTTTCTCCATCACCCTGAGTAGTATATAAAATACACCCTTTTCCCCACGTGTATGAGTGTGTGTGTGTGTGTGTGCTGGAGCACATGTTAGTGTTTTTTGGCCCCAAATGACATTTGGTTCTGTTTCCCACAAAACTAAGGAGATACACTGTAGACAGATAGGGGGGTGTAGATATTAAGGAAATATTATTTTGAAGTGTGAATGTTCCCATAGGTAAACAAGAGGTGGAGGGGTGGAGATCATAAAGTGAAAATATGTTCCAACATGTTAGTGAGTGATTGTGACATACTTATAAGATCTGACTATATAAAAACAAAAAATTATGGAAAGCATCTGGAAGATCTCGCTTGCAATTCATGTATTTAAACAAGCGTTTTGAAAAACATTTACCTTATCTAGCAGTGAGATTTTCTCAAAAAGAGGAGCAGATGGTATTTATCTTTTAGAATGTGAAATCTTTCTCAAAAAACCTCTTCTGCATCAGAATGTGATTATTTAAGGAGATATTGATTCAAAACCTTGCAGGGATACGGAACAATCTGCTCACAGTAAGAAACAACACACCACATCATTGGTACAAAGAATAAGAGTCAAACAACCACATCAAAACAAGATATATAATTATTTACAAAATGAACATGACGTAGTAAGGCGCAACTGCTAACATGTTGAGCAACAAAGAGGAGGCAAACAATGCCAAACAATTCCAAGAGATTAGCCAGTATTGCGTTATGGGCTTCTGGTAACTCATGTGTCAAACGTTTTGTGTTCAAAAATGTAGGCAGCCAAAATACAGAACTTTTACGTTCATCACGTCAAGATTTGACAGTTACCTTGTGCTGGATTATTTTACCAAACAGGGTATCACCCCGAAACTGACCATGCGCGGTGGTAGAGTCTTGTTAATGTACGATACGATGTACAATCAGTGGTGGCTCGATTCCTTTAGTTCTCCCAGTGCGTTTGTCAAAGGCTCCTGCAGCATTAGATTTTATAGATTTTGAAGATGCCAAAACCGTTATTTCCCACACCTATTCAACATTTAGTTCCACCGGCTCCTCTGCCAGTCTCTCCATCACCGACCTTCAGTCCTGCTGCCCCGTCGCCAGCTTCCTGCCGTAACCCTGCATCCTGGGAGCGCAGTGTTCTAGTGGGGTAAGGTATCATGAGATCTTTAAGATATGATGGTGCCTGGCCATTAAGAGCTTTGTAGGTGAGGAGAAGGATTTTTAATTCTATTCTGGATTTTACAGGGAGCCAGTGCAGAGAAGCTAATATTGGAGAAATATGATCTCTTTTCCTAGTTCTTGTCAGTACACGTGCCGCAGCATTGTGGATCAACTGGAGAGTCTTAAGGGACTTATTCAAGCAGCCTGATAATAAGGAATTGCAATAGTCCAACCTAGAAGTAACAAATACATGAATTGATTTTTCAGCATCATTTTGAGACAGGATGTGCCTGATTTTTGCAATGTTACGTGGGTGAAAAAGGGCAGTCCTTGAAGTTTGTTTCATGTGGGAGTTAAAGGATAAATCCTGATCAAAGACAACTCTGAGGTTCCTTACGGTGCTGCTGGAGGCCAGGACAATGCCATCTACAGTAACTATATCTTAACTATGTCTTCAGATAATGTGTCTCGTAGGTGTTTTTGTACAATAACTTCAGTTTTGTCTAAGTTTAACATCAGTAGGTGCTAACTAAGGGTAAAACGTCTTTAAGCAGCTTAGATGGAATAGGGTCTAAGAGACAGGTTGATGGCTTAGATGAATTAATCGTCAAAGTTGGTTGAAGAAGGTTGATAGGAGCAAAGCAGTCAACATATATATCAGGTTTTACAGTTGTTTCTAAGGTTCCTGTGTTGAAGGTAAGTCGGTACCGGTTGAAAGCAGGACTTGATGAATTTTTTCTCTAATAGTTAAAATTTTATTATTGAAGAAACTCATGAAGTCTACTGAGGGTTATAGGAATACATGATTAAATAGAGCTATGACTCTCTGTCAGCCTGGCTACAGTGCTGAAAAGAAACCTGGGTTTTGTTTTTGTTTTCCTCTATTAATGATGAGTAGTAAGCTGCTCTGGCATTACGGAGGGCCTTCCTGTATGTTTTAAGACTATCTTGCCAGACTAAACGAGATTCTTCCAGGTTGTTGGAACGCCATTTCCTTTCAAGTTTTCGTGATGTTTGCTTTAATTTGCGGGTTTGGGGGTCATACCATGGAGCTAACCTTCTTTGTTTTATTATCTTCTTTTTTAGAGGAGCGATAGAATCGAGTGTCGTTCGCAGTGAGCCTACAGCGCTATCAACTAGATATAACTAGACATAACATTGAATTAAATGCAGATGGGATCGCTTGCATGAATCTAGCCACAGCAATATCAGGTAGACATCTAGAGTAAGAGTTTTTGCCTAATTGCGTGTAGTCCAGTAATAGCAATTCAAAAGTTATCAAGTAATGGTCCGATAAAGAAGGATACTGTGAAAAGACTATTAAATGTTCAGTTTCAATGCCATATACCAGAACAGTGAGTGGCTTCATGTACACTCTGACAAAAGCCAGTTGAATCTAATAATGAGATAAACGCAGTACTAAGGCTATCATTATCAATGTCCACATGAATATTAAAATCACCTACAATAATTACTTTATCTGTTTGAAGGACTAAACATGATAAAAACTCTGAGAATTCAGATAAAAATTCAGAATTAGGACCAGGAGCATGGTACACTATAACAAATAGAATTTGCTGTCGTGTTTGAAAGACTAAGAACAAGACTTTTGAATGAGTTAGCAACTCTGCCTCCTGGTCTCAACTCTGAGTTGTCATGGTTTAGGTCCACTAATAAAATCTGTCAGATTTCTGGCTATGAGAGCTGCTCCATCCAAAGTGGGATGAATGCTGTCTCTCCTAATCAGACCAGGTCTTCCCCAGAAAGTCCGCCAATTATCTACAAAGCCCACATCGTTTGCTGGACACCACCTCGACAGCCAGCGGTGGAATGAAGACATGCGGCTAAACATGTCATCACTGGTCAGGTTTGGCAGGGGCCCAGTGAAAACTACGGAGACTGACACTGTCTTTGCATATGTACACACCAACTCAACATTAATTTTAGTGACTTCCGATTGGCGTAATCGGGAGTCGTTACCGCCGAAGTGAATAACAATCTTACTGGATTTACATTTATCCTTAGCCAGCAGTTTTAAATAGGATTCAACGTTGCCCGCTCTGGCCCTAGGAAAACATTTGACTATGGTCGCTGGTGTCGCTAACTTCATGTTTCTCAAAATGGAACTGCCAATAATCAGATATGGTTTCTCAGCCGTTGTGTCGCTAAGTGGGGAGAACTTGTTAGAAACGTGAACAGGTTGGTGGTGAACCGTGGGCTTCTGCTTACGGCTATGCTTCCTTCGGACAGTCACCCAGCCTCCCTGCTAACAGGAGATACTTCTGGTCGAACCGCACCGGCTACTGGGGGCTGGCTAACTACAGCAGCTTATGATCGAGTTCTCATGGTGCGGAACCACGTTTCGAATTTACTAAGCAGAGGCCTTAGTCTCATTTGATGTGGTGAAGTGAATTCTATTATTTTTGATTAATGCTTCAAACTCTTTGTTTAAGAATTCCTATCCTTTGTCTGTTTGTAATTCATGGGGTATTCTACCTTCATCTAAACCATCTTTAAAGGTCAATGAGACACATCTACCACTTTTATTTTTCAACCACCGAACCCCACTAGATGAAGCTGGAACTGGGTCGTACTGTTTCTACACAGTAGGTCTCTCCAGACACAGATCCATCCCATTATGCTGTGTACACAACTTTTGAGATACTTAGCTCTTTGCAAATTTTGTTTCTGAAATGATCCCAGTCTCTGGCAAAAAAACGAAAAACAAATGTGTGGTGTAGTTCCATGAAGAAACATTTCATCACAGAGATGTTACAGAGGCATGTGGGGAGCAGAGGCTGTGAGATATGTTTTCCGATAACATTCTGGGACCAAGCGTGTTGGGATGAATACCATTTCTCTTTAAAAAAGTTTCTCTGCTCTCAGAAGAGGTTAAAATTGTCAATAAAAACTAAGTTGAGAATTTTATTCACAGAGGACAACAACAATAACAAATGTCAGTCCTCAAAGGGGCAATATAGAGCTATTCAGAGCGTTTCCATGACTACAGTAGTAAATAAACATGGCGTCTGTGGAGGAATGTGTACTTCTGTACATACTCAGTGTACAGTGCTGGGTGAAGAAATCCACCTCCCCTTTTCTGCTATTTGGATGGTAATCAGTTAAGGTGTCTGGTCTAGGTCCAGCACGTAATTGAAAATGGGGGGGGGTGCCCCTTGTTTCGATCTACAGAACATGAAAAAATAAGGATATGAGGAGGGGGTATATTTAGACCTGTAATGACTGTATGAGGATAAAAGGAGAGGGTCTTAAGATCAGGATAAATAGACTATATAAGTGTGCATTGTACCCTAGCATAGTCTGAAGAGACTGTGTTCCATATATTGTTCTGCTTAACAATAAAGTCTTGAGTTGGACTCAAGCAGGTTCAGTGTTCTTCGTCTTTATAGTCATCAATTGAAAAAACGCCATTCATGTGTGTAAAGTCTTATTTGACTTTCTATATTCTATACAAGATATTATATATCGCTTTTTTGAAATTTAATGAATAACATCAAAATAATTTTAAATTGCAACCCACCATACTCTGTGATTGTATCATGTGTCTTGTTATTTTTCAAAAATATAAAACTTTCTATGTACTATATTGTGTTTATTCTTATGGGAATTTTGATACAATCCATTTCCTTTTGTTTTGTTTCAGAATGCTTATTGAATTCAATTAATTTCAGTTTAATAACCACACAGTCAACCTTGTGGAATTTGATACCTATAAAGCATGTGAGAGTCTGGATACTACAGCCACAATATAAATAACAGAAGTGCTGTTGTGTTGCACTTCTTACTATTACAAAGTAAAAGGTTTCCTGAGACAAAAGACTTAATTATGAATTAATATGTGCATCATCTTTGTTAATTCACATCTTAATGGATGAAACTCGATGATGCCAAGGAACAGTACATAGTGCTTATGATAAAATGACAACAGCAACAGAATAAAGAATACACACAACAGTATAAAACTACACCCTTGTGTCTAATCACAAGCTGAATGTGTGAAACAGGACTTCCCATGAGAGCTACAGACAGTCCAGGAACTGAAAAGACACAGGTTTGATATCTGCGACAGCCAGCAAGTGTCATAATACAGCCACATTTTAGTAGCAACACTAATAATTATGATCACCGTAAAACATTCAAATATTCTTCACAGGTTATGTGGAGCTGACATTGAGCAGAATTACACACAAAATGCATTTCATCCATCTCTTTATGTGCATCTTTTCACTCTTTGGATTTATGAATTCACTCACTGAACCACATGTTTAAATTTAACAAGCAGATCGTATTTCAGTCACTCCACAGCCTCTCTACAGTATGTTGGCCTCACTGGAACCAGGCTGCAGAATCTTAAACGTAACAATTTGAGTAATAGCTTTTTTAAACCAGGGGTAGAACAAGGCATAGATCACAGGGTTTAGACAGGAGTTCAAATAGGGCAGATAGATCACATAAGCTATAGATGAAGCACTGAGCACATTGTCACCTGCAAAAGAGAGACAGTAATATGGGCAGAAACATATTAGAAACACAAACACAAGAACACCAAGAGTCCTGGCTGCTTTCAGCTCAGATTTCTTTGCCTTCGGAGTCACTGAACGCTGGAGTGTGACAGCTGTAATGTGAGAGCGCATGGCACGAGCCTGAGACACAGCCACAGCAAATACTCTCATATACAGAACTATGATGACAGTAATGGGAGCAATAAAGGTTACAACAAGGTCAACAGCTCCTGCAACATAGTCAATAACAATCACACACTCTCCATAGCAGGAATTATACCTGTCTGGTTGAGTCAGGCCATCTTTTAAATAGAGATTGCTGTAGAGAACAGAAAAGAGCCAACACAGACAAACACAGACTTTGACTCTTGTCATAGTGATTCTTGTGGGGTAATGCAAAGGTTCACAAATAGCAACATATCGGTCGGCTGATATGAGCACCATGTCTCCTACCGAGGCAAAGGTAATGATGCATGCTAAATACTTATACAGAGAACACACAAGGTCACCAAGAAACCAGCAGGATGTTCTGCGGTGGACTTCTCCCGGCATCAGCAGGAGGCCCACGAGAAAGTCTGAGACAGCCAGAGAGAGGAGGAGGATGTTGGTGGGTGTGTGGAGCTGCCTGGAGGGAAAGACAAAATTATCATTACACATAGAATCATACCATTGTGGAAAATGGAAAAAGTAGCTAGCTAAAAGAACATTTTTCACATTTATAAAACTTAATAAGTGAAGGCTCTGCTGAGAAATTGATGTCTGCCTGAAGTGGGAGACTGAGATGATGACAAGCAGGTTGAGAGCCACAATGAGCAGAGAGATGGAGGACAGAAGAGTGTGCAGAAATACAACTTCGGACCAAGGAAGTGTCGGCTTCCTGCAGGAGGTGTTAAGGAGTTGTGGAAAGCAGAGCTCCTCTCCGTCACCAACCTCCATCAGACAGTGAAGGAGGAAAGGTGGAGCTGCAGCTCTGGCAGATTCTGACCAAAACTCTTTATCATACAAGTGATTTATCTCTTTCTGACATTCAGTTTGTCCCTCCTCTCTTCTCGCTCTCAGTCTCTGTTGGATACTGACGTCCCTCCCTCCCTCGTCCCTCTTGTTCTTCATATCACACCATCATCATCTTCTTCTTTCATATTGATACTGTCATCACACTCCCTCTTCGTCACGACAGTCCAGTACAATGCCCATAAGACAGCTGATGTTGCGCCAAACCAACTATTGATCTCACAAGCCATCTTACCCTCACTAGTGAACAAGACAGTGAGATACTTGAACTCATTCACTTGAGGCAAAAACTCATTCCCAACCCAAAGGTGGCAATCCACCATTTTCAGATAGAGTACCATGGCCTCAGACTTGGAGGTGCTGACTCTCATCTCAGATGCAAACCACCCCAGTGTATGCTGAAGGTCACAGGCCAATAAGGCAGCAGAACCACATCATTGGCAGAGGAACAATCCTCACCAAACTAGACTCTCTCCAGTCCTCTGATACAGCTTGAGATTCTTTCCAGGAAAATCACAAACAGAATTGGCAACAAGGGGGAGCCTTGGTGGAATCCAACACCCAATGTGAATGCAGCAAATTTTCAATCTCTTTGAGGCCCCTTTCTTGAGCTTGATGGCTTCCTTCACCATTGGTGTCCACCTGGCTTGCTACAACTCCAAGCATCCGCCTTCAAAATGATACAATAGATTCCATGTCCCAAGCCTCCCGCGGGACATGGGAAATGCTCCTGCAGATTTCCGATTTGAAGACCTCGCAAACAGTGGTCTCTACCAGGTAGTCCCAGTCCACCCTCACCATCCCACCATCTCATTAAACTCACTTACCAGGTGATGATCAGTTGCCAGCTCTGTTCCTTTCTAAACTCAAGTCGAGTCTAATGATGCCTTCTAATGATCGCTTCTAATGATCAGAAATTTGTTCTTCGGTCACCGCGAGGTAGGGCACAGCAGCCGGCGCAGAGCACTTGCTGAGGCAAAGTACATTGCAGGAAGCTATTCATCATGTTTCTAGAGACTGTTTTGTGTACGATGCATTTGAGTTTATCTCAGGAGAAGGCCCTGGCAAGAGTTTGGGTGCATGAAACGTTGTTGTTGCTATACAAAAGGAGAATTCAACTTGGTTAAGGAAGCTAAGGATCCATGACAAGAGGTTCCAATCATACTTTAGGTTGAACAAGAACCTGTTTGATGTTCTCCTGTAAAAGATTAAACCTCTCATCTAAAAATGGACATTGGAATCTGCCACCTGTCTAAGGTATGCTAGTGTTTGGGTAGTGTCCCGCCTAAACTCTGTTTACCCACCTTTTTATTTGTGGAACTGAGTATCTACCTGTTCAAGATGATGAATGAATGAATTCGGCCTAATTGATTTCTTTGACAATTAAAATACAAAACATTAGCTTACAACCACACAGAAATCATTGTTTAGTTACAGATTTATGGTTGAAATTCATTGTATAGATTCTAGTATCACATTGATGCAAGTAATGGTAATTTGTAATTATTGGTGTCACTGTGATTATTGACTAAGGAGTTAATAGTTGGCCCAACATTTCTTTTACCACTGCATCAATGACAATATAGGCCTAATGTCAATATTTTTATCCACTAGGTATACATTCAAGAGCCCGTTTGTTGTATTCTTTTAGGTGAAGCCTAGCTCATTGCCTGAAAATAGGCAATTCTTGTTCAAAATAAAATGAGGTCCACTCCAGACTAAACATCTAGAGTGAAGTAGATGATCCCAAGCTGTAATGTATGATACAAAATATGAATTAATCAGACTCATTCATTGTCTTTAAAAAGCAGAAAAGAGCATATCTTAATATTCTTTGCTTTTAATTAACTTGTAGGCTATGTTGACACATTTCACATATCTAGCTCCTTGCATAACTTATTACACAATCATTCTATTCTAATGAATATTGTTTTATTGTTACATTTGTTTGAAATACCCTACCTCCAGTCTAAACTCCTCTGACACTGTGAAATCAGAATGACAGCAACCTCCCCATTCCCCCACACACACCCCACCCCCCTACATGCACACACTCACTTTATACTTTTTATTATGTGCATCTTTTATTTGTTAATTGTGTGTATCTTTTTTTATTTGTTTTTATGCATATCTTTTATTGTATTATTATTACTTGACTAAGAGATCTGCTCAACAATTCCAATGCCCTTGTACACCTGTTCCTGACCAAAGGCAAATAAAGTCTTGAACTTGAACATTGTCCAAGATGTTTTGTATAGCCCTGTTAACGCAGGCTATGATCTTTCTTCGTGCTCCAAACAGGTACTTTGCCACTGGGGACTACTCCACAGCAATTTGGGAGAGCTTGGTTGGGGAACACATGCCTATTCCCAAAAATGAAGATTGGAGGGAGATTGACCTCCAGCAGAGATGGAACTTCCCCAACTGTGTTGGTGCAATAGATGGCAAACATGTTGTCATCCAGGCCCCTTAGGTCATCTGGGTCACAGTTCTACAGCTATAAAGGAACTTTCTCCATCACCCTGAGTAGTATATAAAATACACCCTTTTCCCCACGTGCATGAGTGTGTGTGCATGTGTGTGTGTGTGTGTGTGTGTGTGTGTGTGTGGGTATCACACCGAAACTGACCATGCGCGGTGGTAGAGTCTTGTTAATGTACGATACCATATACAATCAGAGATGGTTCAATTCTTTCGGCTCTCCCAATGCGTTTGTCAAAAGGCTCCTGCAGCGTTAGATTTTTTAGATTTTGAAGATGCCAAAAAAGGTCCTTTTCCACACCTATTCAACATTCGGTTCCACTGGCTCCTCTGCCAGTCTCTCCGTCACCGGCCTCCAGTCCTGCTGCCTGCTGCCGTGATCTCCAGCCACATTGCCGGCCTCCAGAAGGGTTCAGCTCTTGACTTGATCTCCAGCCACGCCACCGGCCTCTCGTGGCCTTCTGTCTTTTCCACTGGCACCCCGTCAGACCCCCAGTGGCCTTCTGTGACCCCATCCACCCACCCAGCTTGATGTGAACTTTTTTTTGGAATTGTTGAAGGGACACCTGGGAGGGGTAGGGGGTACTGCTGGATTACTGTAATTCTTTGTCCCTCTGGGGATCGGACAGGATGCCGACGGCGAAGACGGAACCTCTGGATGGAGGCCGAAGACAAAGGCAGAACCCCTCTGGAGGTCAAACAGGATACCGGTGACACAGACGGAAACCCTCTGGAGGCTGGCGGCACTGTTGGAGATCAAGACCAGGGTCTAACGACTGGAGAGCTGAGCAGGAGGCCGGCGACAAGACAGCAGAACTGGAGACAAGCAACAGAACATCAGGACTGGGGGCCAGCAACAGGGTTGCAGAAGTGAGAGGTGGTGGTGCCAGGGAAACAGGAGAGTCCTATTGAACTGTTCAACAACAATTCAATTCAATATTATTTATATAGCGCCAATTTATAACAGAAGTTATCTCATTGCACTTTTCCTACAGAGCAGGTCTAGACCGTACTCTTTATAATATTATTTACAGAGACCCAACTAATCCGGAGAGGGAGGCACAATGCAAATACCACCTAGAATTTTTTAAATAGTTGAAATGTAATTGCAGTGTTAATATTAATAAATTAATAATAATAGGAATGACAGCTATAGGAAAAATAATGTTAGTATTAGTAACAGAGCCAATGACAACAACTGTAGTAGCAGTTGTCGAGCAGGAACACGGGGGCAGCAAGTGGCCCACAACCACAGATCCAGTCTCTGCAGCTCCGGAGGCAGAAATACCTGCTGAAAGCGACAGAAGGAGAGAGGAGAGAAACGAGAAAGCACAGAACTACGGGAGAGAGAAGTAACGAGTTAGTAACATGCAGTAATGGGATAAAAATGCATACAGATGGAGAGGGAGAGAAGAAGAGAGCAAAGAGGTGCATCATGTGAAGTCTATCGGCACTCTAGGCCTATAGCAGCATAACTACGGGATGGTTCAGGACTCACCCAAGCCAGCCCTAACTTTAAGCTTTATCAAAGAGGAAAGTCTTAAGGCTACTCTTAAATGTGGAAATGGTGTCAGCCTCCCGAACCTAAACTGGGACCTGATTCCACAGGAGAGGAGCTTGATAACTGAAGGCTTTGGCTCCCATTCTATTTTTGGAGACTCTAGGAACCACAAGTAACCCTGCATCCTGGGAGTGCAGTGCTCTAGTGGGGTAATAAGGTATTATGAGATCTTAAGAGCTTTGTAGGTGAGGAGAAGGATTTTAAATTCTATTCTGGATTTTACAGGGAGCCAGTGCAGAGAAGCTAATATTGGCGAAATATGATCTCTTTTCCTAGTTCTTGTCAGTACACGTGCCGCAGCATTCTGGATCCACTGGAGAGTCTTAAGGGACTTATTCGGGCAGCCTGATAATAAGGATTTGCAATAGTCCAACCTAGAAGTAACACATGCATGCACTAATTTTTGGCATCACTTTGAGACAGAATGTGCCTGATTTTTGCAATGTTATGTAGGTGAAAGAAGGCAGTCCTTGAAGTTTGTTTCATGTGGGAGTTAAAGGATAAATCCTGATCAAAGATAACTCAGAGGTTCCTTACGGTGCTGCTGGAGGCCAGGACACGGCCATCTAGAGTAACTATATCTTTAGATATAGTGTCTCAGAGGTGTTTGGGGCCAAGTACAATAACTTCAATTTTGTCTGAGTTTAACATCAGACAATTGCAGGTCATCCAGGTCTTTATGTCCTTAAGGCATGCTTGAAGTTTAGTTAACTGGTTAGTTTCATCTGGCTTGATCGATAGATATAATTAGGTATCATCTGCACAACAATGAAAGTTTATGGAGTGTTTCCTAATAATACCGCCTAGAGGAAGCATATATACGGTGAATAGAATCGGTCCAAGCACAGAACCTTGTGGAACTCCATGACTAACTTTGGCGTGCACGGAGGACTCACCGTTAACATGTACAAACTGAGATCGATCTGATAGATAGGATTTAAACCAGCTTAGTGCTGCTCCTTTAATGCCAATTACATGTTCCAGTCTCTGTAATAGGATGTGATGGTCAATGGTGTCGAACGCAGCACTAAGATCTAACAAGACAAGTACAGAGACAAGTCCATTGTCTGATGCAATTAAAAGGTCATTTGTAAATTTCACCAGTGCCGTCCCTGTGCCATGATGCAATCTAAATCCTGACTGAAACTCCTCAATAAACTATTGTTATTTAGAAAGTCACACAACTGATTGGCGACTGCTTTCTCAAGGATCTTAGAGAAAAAGAGAAGGTTAGATATAGGTCTATAGTCTGCTAAAACCCCTGGATCAAGAGTGGGAAGAAGAATTACAGCTACTTTAGAGGACTGTAGTACATAGCCTGTTAATAAAGACAGACAGTAAAGAGGTGCTAACTAAAGGTAAAATGTCTATAAGCAGCCTAGTTGGAATAGGGTCTAAGAGACAGGTTGATGGCTTAGATTAATTAATTGTCAAAGTTGGTTGAATTAGGTCGATAGCAACAAAGCAGTCAAAATATATCAGGTTTTACAGTTGTTTCTAAGGACTTGATACATTTTTTCTCTAATAGTTAAAATTTTATTATTGAAGAAACTCATGAAGTCTTTACTACTGAGGGTTATAGGAATACATGGTTCAATAGAGCTATGACTCTCTGTCAGCCTGGCTACAGTGCTGAAAAGAAACCTGGGGTTGTTTTTATTTTCCTCTATTAATGATGAGTAGTAAGCTGCTCTGGCATTACGGAGGGCCTTCCTGTTTGTTTTAAGACTATCTTGCCAGACTAAACGAGATTCTTCCAGGTTGTTGGAACACCATTTCCTTTCAAGTTTTCGTGATGTTTGCTTTAATTTGTGGGTTTGGGGGTCATACCATGGAGCTCACCTTCTTTGTTTTATTATCTTCTTTTTTAGAGGAGCGATATAATCGAGTGTCGTTCGCAGTGAGCCTACAGCGCTAACAACTAGATATAACTAGACATAACATTGAATTAAATGCAGATGGGATCGCTTGCTTGAATCTAGCCACAGCAATATCAGATAGACATCTAGAGTAAGAGTTTTTGCCCAATTGCGTGTAGTCCAGTAATAGCAGTTCAAAAGTTATCAAGTAATGGTCCGATAAAGAAGGATACTGTGAAAAGACTATTAAATGTTCAGTTTCAGTGCCATATACCAGAACAGTGAGTGGCTTCATGTACACTCTGACAAAAGCCAATTGAATCTAATAATGAGATAAACGCAGTACTAAGGCTATCATTATCAATGTCCACATGAATATTAAAATCACCTACAATAATTACTTTATCTGTTTGAAGGACTAAACTTGATAAAAACTCTGAGAATTCAGATAAAAATTCAGAATTAGGACCAGGAGCATGGTACACTATAACAAATAGAATTTGCTGTCGTGTTTTCCAGGTTGGGTGTGAAAGACTAAGAACAAGGCTTTTGAATGAGTTAGCAACTCTGCCTCCTGGTCTCAACTCTGAGTTGTCATGGTTTAGGTCCACTAATAATCAGATTTCTGGCTATGAGAGCTGCTCCATCCAAAGTGGGATGAATGCCGTCTCTCCTAATCAGACCAGGTCTTTCCCAGAAAGTCCGCCAATTATCTACAAAGCCCACATCGTTTGCTGGACACCACCTCGACAGCCAGCGGTGGAATGAAGACATGCGGCTAAACATGTCATCACTGGTCAGTTTTGGCAGGGGCCCAGTGAAAACTACGGAGTCTGACACTGTCTTTGCATATGTACACACCAACTCAACATTAACTTTAGTGACTTCCGATTGGCGTAATCGGGAGTCGTTACTGCCAACGTTAATAACAATCTTACTGCATTTACGTTTATCCTTAGCCAGCAGTTTTAAATAGGATTCAACGTTGCCCGCTCTGGCCCTAGGAAAACATTTGACTATGGTCGCTGGTGTCGCTAACTTCATGTTTCTCAAAATGGAACTGCCAATAATCAGAGTTGGTTTCTCAGCCGTTGTGTCGCTGAGTGGGGAGAACTTGTTAGAAACGTGAACAGGTTGGTGGTGAACCATGGGCTTCTGCTTACGGCTATGCTTCCTTCGGACAGTCACCCAGCCTCCCTGCAAACAGGAGCTACTTCTGGTCGAACCGCACCGGCTACTGGGGGCTGGCTAACTACAGCAGCTTATGATCGAGTTCCCATTGTGCGGAACCGCGTTTCCAATTTACTAAGCAGAGGCCTTAGTCTCATTTGATGTGGTGAAGTGAATTCTATTATTTTTGATTAATGCTTCAAACTCTTTATTTAAGAGATCCTATCCTTTGTCTGTTTGTAATTTATGGGGTATTCTACCTTCATCTAAAACATCTTCAAAGGTTGATGAGATACATCTACCACTTTCATTTTTCAAACACCGAACCCCACTAGAGCTAGCTGGAACTGGGTCGTAGACCTCAAGGTCTGTTTCTACACAGTAGGTCTCTCCAGACACAGATCCAACAGGGTAACTTTGTCTCATGGTGTGAGCAGAACCATCTGCAGCTTAATGCGACAAAGTCTAAGGAGCTGGTTGTGGATCTACGGAGGGCCAAGGCACCAGTGACCCCGGTTTCCATCCAGGGGGTCATTGTGGACATTGTAGAGGATTACAAGTACCTGGGAGTACACTTGGATAATAAACTGTACTGGACCAAGAACACGCAAGCTGTTTACAGGAAGGGCCAGAGCCGCCTCTATTTTCTGAGGAGGCTGAGGTCCTTCAACATCTGCCGGACAATGCTGAAGATGTTTTATGAGTATGTGGTGGCCAGTGCTATCCTGTATGCTGTTGCATGCTGGGGCAGGAGGTTGAAGGTAGCGGACACCAACAGACTCAACAAACTGATCCGTAAGGCCAGTGACATTGTGGGGGTGGAGCTGGACTCTCTGGCGGTGGTGTCAGAGAGGAGGATGCTGGCCAAACTACACGCCATCTTGGACAGTGTCTCCCACCCACTCCATGACGTGCTGGTCAAACAAAGGAGTACCTTCAGCGGAAGACTCATCCCACCAAAAAGCACCACAGAGCGCCACAGGAAGTCATTCCTGCCTGTGGCCATCAAACTCTAACTCCTCCCTCTAAGGGTTAGTCTGTATGACCCTAGGTCACTAAACTGGACATTGATCATTACCCTCTCTCTCTGGTTGTATTTCAATAAAGTGCACTCTTGGTCATCTCGGTGTCCCCTGCCAGTCTGTACCGTAACAGATGGTCAGACCGATACCGAAGGACTACGCCGGCATTCCCGCAAGTTCGTCATAACACCTCCTCTTCACCATGCCAAAGGCCAGACCGGAGCCGTTTTTTGAGGCGATAGTGGATGATAACGGGGTGCTGTGGCTATATCCCGTGAAGCCATCCGCCGTACTAAAGACCGGTCGGGGCACCCGTTGAGCTCGAGGAGGGCAACCGCCTGCATCCTCACCACTCTGCTCACCAGCTCCACCGCCCAGCGATCTGCCAGTTCCCTCGTTGTCTCCAGCCCCAGCGCCACTGCAACCATCCACCTCTGTCGAACCGCAGCAGCCGGTGATCGGGCAGCCCCGAGCTCTGATGGGCCCTTCCTGGACCTGGAGGAGCTGGTACAGCAATGCCTCCTCACCCATCCCTTGCTGAAAGACGAATATAGACTACCAGAACCCTTCGCAGGCAAACCAGAGCGCTGCAAGGAGTTTTTGGTGAGGTGCTGCCTAATCTATTAATGGCATCCTCGAGAGTTCCACACTGAACGAGTCAAGGTGTTCTTTATGATTCAGCAGCTGAACTATCGGGCACGTTTCTGGGCAGAAAAAATAGCGAGGCAAGACGAGACCATCTACAACTCGTTGGGTAGATTCACAACACTTCTCTGGAAGAAGTATGGCCCGCCATCTATTCAGGCAATACCCTGTCTTCAGGGCACACTTCCTCCGATCCCTCCCCCCGTATAATAAACTGCTACCTGCCCGCACCGAAGCTCCGCCTTCCAACGGCTCACCTGCTCCGTCGCCCAGTGTCCCGCCATCTCCACCGCCATCTTCGGTCCCAACACCGTGGTCGCCGCCTCCTCCAGTCCCTGCTGGATCGCAGCAGCCTCCTCCAGTCCCTGCTGGATCGCAGAAACCCTCTCTTCCTGCGGAATGGCAGCAGCTTAACGCTTCCAGCCCTGATGCCACGTCGCCGGCCCCATGTCCTGATGCCCTGTCGCCGGTCCCATGTCCTGATGCCCAGCAGCCTCAAGCCCCGAGGCCCAGCCGCCGCCAGCCTCCAGCCCCGAGGCCCAGCCGCCGCCAGGCTCCAGTTCTGAGGCCCAGCCGCCGGCTCCCTGTCCCGACGTCCCGTCACCGGGTCGCCCCATCCTTCGCTGTCGCCGCCTGCCTCCAGAGGGTCCCATGTGTCTTGTTATTTTTCAAAAATATAAAACTTTCTGTGTTCTATATTGTGTTTATTCTTATGAGAATTTTAATACAATCCATTTCCTTTGTTTTGTTTCAGAATGCTTATTGAATTCAATTAATTTCAGTTTAATAACCACACAGTCAACCTTGTGGAATTTGATACCTATAAAGCATGTGAGAGTCTGGATACTACAGCCACAATATAAATAACAGAAGTGCTGTTGTGTTGCACTTCTTACTATTACAAAGTAAAAGGTTTCCTGAGACAAAAGACTTAATTATGAATTAATATGTGCATCATCTTTGTTAATTCACATCTTAATGGATGATGCCAAGAAACAGTACATAGTGCTTATGATAAAATGACAACAGCAACAGAATAAAGAATACACACAACAGTAGAAAACTACACCCTTGTGTCTAATCACAAGCTGAATGTGTGAGACAGGACTTCCCATGAGAGCTACAGACAGTCCAGGAACTGAAAAGACACAGGTTTGATATCTGCGACAGCCAGCAAGTGTCATAATACAGCCACATTTTAATAGCAACACTAATAATTATGATCACTGATACTTAAAAATTAAAACATTCAAATATTCTTCACAGGTTATGTGGAGCTGACATTGAGCAGAATTACACACAAAATGCATTTCATCCATCTCTTTATGTGCATCTTTTCACTCTTTGGATTTATGAATTCACTCACTGAACCACATGTTTAAATTTAACAAGCAGATCGTATTTCAGTCACTCCACAGCCTCTCTACAGTATGTTGGCCTCACTGGAACCAGGCTGCAGAATCTTAAACGTAACAATTTGAGTAATAGCTTTTTTAAACCAGGGGTAGAACAAGACATAGATCACAGGGTTTAGACAGGAGTTAAAATAGAACAGATAGATCACATAAGATATAGATGAAGCATTGAGCGCATTGTCAACTGCAAAAGAGACACAGTAATATGGGCAGAAACATATTAGAAACACAAATACAAGAACACCAAGAGTCCTGGCTGCTTTCAGCTCAGATTTCTTTGCCTTCGGAGTCACTGAACGCTGGAGTGTGACAGCTGTAATGTGAGAGCGCATGGCACGAGCCTGAGACACAGCCACAGCAAATACTCTCATATACAGAACTATGATGACAGTAATGGGAGCAATAAAGGTTACAACAAGGTCAACAGCTCCTGCAACATAGTCAATAACAATCACACACTCTCCATAGCAGGAATTATACCTGTCTGGTTGAGTCAGGTTGTCTTTTAAATAGAGACTACTGTAGAGAACAGAACAGAGCCAACACAGACAAACACAGAGTTTGACTCTTATCATAGTGATTCTTGTGGGGTAATGCAGAGGGTCACAAATAGCAACATATCGGTCGGCTGATATGAGCACCATGTCTCCTACTGAGACAGAGGTAATGATGAACACTAAATACTTATACAGAGAACACACAAGGTCACCAAGAAACCAGCAGGATGTTTTTTGGAGGATTTCTCCCGGCATCAGCAGGAGGCCCACGAGAAAGTCTGAGACAGCCAGAGAGAGGAGGAGGATGTTGGTGGGTGTGTGGAGCTGCCTGGAGGGAAAGAGAAAAATATCATTACACATAGAATCATACAATTGTGGAAAATGGAAAAAGTAGCTAGCTAAAAGTACATTTTTCATATTTATAAAACTTAATAAGTGAAGGCTCTGCTGAGAAATTGATGTCTGCCTGAAGTGGGAGACTGAGATGATGACAAGCAGGTTGAGAGCCACAGTGAGCAGAGAGATGGAGGACAGAAGAGTGTGCAGAAATACAACTTCGGACCAAGGAAGTGTCGGCTTCCTGCAGGAGGTGTTGAGGAGTTGTGGAAAGCAGAGCTCCGCTCCGTCATCAACCTCCATCAGACAGTGAAGGAGGAAAGGTGAAGCTGCAGCTCTGGCAGATTCTGACCAAAACTCTTTATCATCATAAGTGATTTATCTCTTTCTGACATTCAGTTTGTCCCTCCTCTCCTCTCGCTCTCAGTCTCTGTTGGATACTGACGTTCCTCCTCTCTTGTTCTTCGTATCACACCATCATCATCTTCATCACTTTCTCTCCAATCCTCCCTATCACTCTCCCTCTGCTATTCTCCACTCTTGTTTCTTTTCCTTTGTTAGAGAAGGGTTAAGTGGTAGACTTCAGGCGGACGGCCAGGGGGCTGGACATGTGCGGAGCTCATCTCACGAGGTCCATATCGAAGACCAAAAACATCTTCAGGCCGGTCAGAAGGTCACTGGAGGCCGGCAGCGAAGGCAGAACCCTTCTGGAGGCCGGAGAACCAGATCAGGGCTCGGCTACGGGACAGCAGGACAGGAAGCCGGCAACTAGGGGACTGGTAGAGGAGCTGGCAGAACCAGTGATTCCTGGGAACCCGGAGCTTACCACTCCGGCAGAGTAGGAGGATGCTGCTGCGACCCAGCAGAGAATTCAGTGAAGTGCTGCGACCCAGCAGAGAGTTCAGCAGCATGCTGTTGTCCAGCGGCAACTGGAGATGGCTGCTGCTGCGATCCAACCGGGGCAGGAGGCAGCTGAAATCCAGCAGCGACTGGAGATGGCTGCTGCTGTGATCCACCCAGGAAATGAGGTGACTGCGATCCAGCGGCGACAAGGGGTTGGTTCTGCTGCGATCCAGCAGGGAGTCCAGGAACTGGGAGCTGCTGCGATCCAGCAGAGACTGGAGGATGGTGACAGCTGAGGGGCGCTGGGCGGCGGTGCAGGCGAGCAGCTGGGCAGCAGTGCAGGCGAGCAGCTGGGCGGCGGCGGTGCTGTCATCACATTTTCTAATGTCCAACGCTTTGCTCTGAAGTACCTGGAACAGTGGTTCAGTGAGGCCAAAAATGGTTTGAAAAACCACAAGCATGAAAATTAAATCAAAATCTTTCAACTTTTGTTTCAGGGGAGAGCTCTGTGCAATTGCATCCTTATCCCATCCTGGCTCAGTCGCGATCTGGTCAAAAGCAATAATCAATGATCTACGTCCCTAATGTACAGCATGCACGACCCGGCTTTAAAAGTTTTAAAGGCTTTTACTTTCCTTTTATTTGAACAGCTGAAGAAGTTGTGGAAGCTGTTCCTGAATGTTACTTGTTCCCTGAGCCAAAACTAAATTAACCTTGTGTGCATAAGAGTGAATAAACAATGGAAATGGGCCTTTCGCCTTGATGAGTGCCTGTACCCCACCTCTTTGTCCACTCATGCAGCTTGCTCCATCAAGTTTGACAAATGAGCTTCATTTCAAGATTGTAGTTTGTAATTGCCCTCATCACCACACCTCTCTGTCAGCATCTCTGTCAAGGCTAATGTCAAAGAAACCAAGAAACCGCTCAAATATCACTCCCTTTTTGCGAACTATGACAGTCATTGAATGACTCTCTTTGGCCCGTGAGAGGTTTGCCAGATCAGTGAATCCTGTTGTGCTCCATGGGTTGATCAAGGAGCTGCTTGACCAGTCAAACAGGAGGCAAGGCCAGAAGAAAAGCTTCCCGTTAGCCATTCCATTCTAGCGTAGCTCCCATCACAAAAATATCTTGCTTTCCCTTTTTTTATGATGATGACAGTGATTTGATTGGTGTGAAGCCAGGTTCAACCTGGCCTCCCTTGTCTTTTTTTTAAACGATGAATTGGCCATTCAATGCTGAACTCGGTCGAGCCTGGCCTTAATCTGGTTTGGCTAAACCTTTTACTTTTTTTCTCTAAGGGAAGCCAGGCAAAGCTGGCCTCCTTTGAGCGATGGTAGCATTTCACTGACCACTAGACAGAGCAGAGGACATCAACTACATATTGTTATGCACACAGAGGGGCACTGTTTCTCTCGCCACACCAGCTAAAGAAAGAAAAATATGATAATACTTGGAATGTTTTGATAAGGGAAATGGCAAAATTCAGTAAAAGACACAGCCGTGGGAATATTACATTTTGTTTTCTTTATTAGAATATATTTATGGGGAAGCCAGGCTTCCTTTGGCCCCTGAGAGAAAGCGCCACTGCTATGTTCAAAGCTATGAAAACAATGCTCATGAGAGCAGTGAGAGTGAACCAAAACAGTAAAGTTGTGGGCCTTAAAGCAAAATCAATGAGTTAAAAGACGCTCCGTGGAGTTGAGAGGAACTGTAGAGTCGGGTGATAATGTGGATTTGTGACAATGAGCGACCGCTCTCACATTCCACATTATAATTTGATCCATTGTTATTATAAAAAGTATTGATTGATTAAATATTGGACAAACATTAAAGGTCATTACAGACACAATTTCAACTGAAAAACCCCCACCACTGTTCAACAATGATTGCATCACATGTTGATGTGTAGTGGCTGCATCATGTGTTTATGCTGAAGCTTGTTTTTCTTAACACCTCTGATTGCAGTGACACCTCAGAGGTTGAGATGGCATCATCTGAAACTAATCCATGCAGGTGTGAACAAACTATCTGTCTAGAGGGTTCAGCACACCACTATTAGAAGCAACTAATGGGCCGCATAACAATGTTCACAGAGAGGCAAATTAAATCTCATGGGAATCAACGTGTGTGTGTGTGTTATGGGTCTGCCAATGGCCACAATACATTGGGGACATTTCAGAGATAATGTAGAGTAAATGGTCATTTCTACCAACAAACACTCATCTATTGAGAGATGAGTTTTTGCACTTAATTTTAGCTCTGCTCATTAAGTCCACTGCCTTCACATTAACTTTGTTTCGTTTTGCTGAAAACTAGATTTTTTTAATCACGTTTTTCTTTTTACTACCTTAAGGTTGTATTCACTAGTAGCTTATGTCTGGTGTTTCTCAAGTTAGGATGCCTTGCCCCATTTGTGACCTCTGCACTCCCGATGTTACTCCGTGATTCCGTCACATATTCTTCCTACATGAACATTAGGGGAAAAGTTAAAACGTAATTCTTTGACCTGGTATCCAGCAGCGGGTCTTATTCTTGTGATTCCACAGACGTCTTCTGTCACGAGGGTGCAAATGCGGCAAGTGAAGGACCAAATGCAGACAGTCCAAGCAAACAGGAAGAGTTCAGTGATTTATTGACAAAAACCTCACTAAATCACAAGGCAGGCAAAGGTCAAAACCAGGAAGGCAGTGAGAACAGGCAAACGTATCCAAACAAGGAGATCAGCAACATTGGCGGGACCGCTCTGGAGGTCGACCATAGGGCAGGGCAGATGGGAGGAACCGCTCTGGAGGGCAGCCAGGAGGCTGGAGGTTGGGAAAGGGGCATAACGTCAGCGGACATGGCTCTGCCAACGGGGGTTCTGTGGTGCTGGGAAGCTGAGACTCTGTGGCTCTGGACAGCTGAGAGAGCCAATGGCATCGGGAGCCATGGGGACCATGCCTTCTTCTGGGGACTATAAGAGTGAAAACTTCCACCTGAAGAATGCCAATTCATGGGCAAACTCAGGGTCCCGCTTCCAAGTAGTGATGAGGAACATCAGGAAGTCTGGCTCTTCATTCTGGAAGACCTCCTGAGTCACTCCAAACTCACGACAAATGGCGGGTAGTGCAGGCAAATGTCCACAGGGTCCATGACTGGCCAGGTAGTTCTGTCATGAGGGTGCAAGCGCTGCAACAAGGGAAGGACCCAAATGTAGACAGACCAAGCAAACAGGAAGAGATCAGTGATTTATTGACCAAAAAAAGAGGTACATAAGCTCACTGAATCACTCACTGGTAAAGGGTTCAGGTAGCAGGTCCAGGGTCAGATACAGGTTCAGATGGCTGGAAAGCAATGGCATGAAGCAACCATACAACAATTCTACTAAAATTTGCAGTATTAGATACAGATATAATTATTTTTCTCATGGTTATCAAGACGTTACTTCATACTATTGTGAAAAACAAGGTTTGAGATTTGAAAAAACTGGTCCATTACACAAAGCGCAGTTCAACATGGGGTGATAAAGCAGATAAAGAGGAACAAGGAAGATGATTACATCAGGAAAATTCTTTGTAAAACAGGTACTATCAAAACAACTGCGAGATATTGTTAGATCTTGGTCTTTGACATTAAGACAAAGTAAGGTAGAACTATGCCTTTTCTGAAAAACAAAAAAAAACAATCTTTTAAAATAGGTTACAATTATTATTTACATTAAATAAATTTAATTCAGTTTTCCAATGCACCTAATTTGTGAATGCTACAATAAGTATGTGTGTGAAAAGCACTAATTCAGCTTATTATCAGTAACATGTCTTTCAATACCAGTTTTTCTCATGGTCAAAACTCACTAATAGTCCTTTTCCACTACACAGCAGCCTGTTACACCAGCTGTGTGTAAATTATTACTAAGTTGTGATTTATGCATTACTACAATAAAAGCGGTTGCACCACAGAGATAAGTTACAACATAACTCCAAGGAACAACTAAATAGTTACACATGCCCCTGGGATAGGTGTAAATCATAAAATGTCACAGAATTATAGTCACTAATGGTAAAACAGCAGTTTTTCTGCCACACAGCATATTTTTGTCATTAATTAGCATTTTGCAACACAATAATCCAGTAGAGACCTAATTTATTGATATATTTCAATATCCATATAGCTTACTATGATGTGCTACAATGCCTCATGCCAGCCAGAAAGCTAATGTGACCGGTAACCATGACGACAATCTTTGATTGTTGATTGGCCACTTGCCTTAGTTATGACTTTACGTCCAAACTAGTTAGGTTATGCCCCAAGTAATCGTGGTGCAATCAATTTTAGTGGCTGATTTAGTTACAAACTAACTAGTAGTTGCTAAGCCTCTAGTGTCGACTTTCACCCAAACATATATAGCTGGTGCAACGCAGTGCAGGAACTTTGGGAGAAAATTTCTGGAACTAAGTTTCGGCACTGCTAGAAGTAGGATAGTAAGTTCCAGGTACTCTTGGGGGCTACAATAACATGGCCAGTGTTGCCAGATTGGGCTACTTTTTATTTAATTGGGCGGGTAAAATTTGTTTTGGTCAGGTCGTGATAATATGGGCTACTTTTTGTGCCATTTGGGGAATTTCCACCAACAAAAAGTTTGGCTATATTCCAATGAATCTGCCCTCCTCTCCTCGGGTAGTATGATTGAGACTGACGGGACACTGAGTTCACTAGGCTCAGCTCGACACGCAATGACTGATAACTGATGACCATCAAAACCAAATGTTTCTTCAGCTTATTACGACTGAGTTGAAAGTTTTTTCCTATTCCAGTCATTATGCTATCATAGCTTTGTGATAAAGACTTGTAAAAAAAACTGTTTTGCATATTGATTTAAATACTTTAATCGTCTCTAGGTAATTTCTTATTTCTACTACTGTCATAATACAACATGCATATACGTATGTGTTGATAGATTTTTGTTTATTTACTGGAAAACTGAGAAAGTAGAAAACACAATTATAACAGTAAATAAACACTCCATGATTTCCTAAAAGTGTGATATGTGGAGGTCCAGAACCGGCACGTACTGACGCAACTTTCTGGCACTACTATGTACAGTATTCTACTTTTTCCACCACTGCCAGTCTGACTGATAATGCTGATGATGAGTGTTAGTCACACTGAGAAACACCATACAGACAGCCCGCATTCATACATCAATGCAAAAAAACAAAAACAAGATAAAGACAGCAGACAATTTGAAATGGTTTTGCACAGAAGTATATTGTGGCTTGAGGTAAGCACTAAGGAGTATATAAGTATATGAGTGTAAAAATTCATTTACATTTCATGTAATGTGTTTTATGTACTGTTTTGTGTGAAACTGTGGTAAAGGTAGCTGAAACATAAAGGGTGATAAACGAACCACCATGGTGCTGAGCTGCAGCTGTTCAGATGTCACTTCATGGATCTATCTGGATGTTTTTTCCGTGATTGGATCCGTGCACATTTCGGACACTTCTTTTCCACAAAACAGTGTTTGTGAAAGCAGGCCCTGCACACTGTAAAAAGAGAAGCGATATCAATACATTTGATAGTTTCTGCACTATTTTTGTAACTACTACAATAATTTTGTCCCTGTTTTCCTCTTTTGTTCCCAACACTTTGAATATAACAAAAAAGCAAGCATTGTCACCCTTTAAGTTGATGCTGTTAGCATTAACAGTTGCCTATTTACACAGCCAGCAGACACAAAGCACCATTAGCATTTAGATTAGAGCCCGACCGATATGGGATTTTTGAGACCGATACCGATTTTAGAGGGGAAACATTCCCCGATTACCAATATGGCAGCCGATATAGTGGATTGTGCACCGATTTAAGTTAAATATTCTTTAACATATACATTGTCAACCAATTATAGAAATGAACACTGAGAAAATAAAGAATAAATACAAATAAAATAAATAGCTAAATAAACATCAGTACTGTTCAGTATCAGTCACTTGCTGAAGAAGCAGAAGATGCCATGGAAATACTCGAGTAAAGTACCTCTAAATTGTACTAAAGTACAGTACTAAATGTACTTAGTTACATTCCACCACTGCTCTCTACTAAACCACATATTCTCTAACTTACTTACAATCTCTGACATTCATGCTGCAGCTTTGTTCTGATTCTGAACCATTATTTCAGTGGATTGAACTCCAATCAAACGCGTTTTTCTTGCTTATCAAAACATGTCATCTGTAGCAATATTTCACTGTTAATGTAACGGTCACTAACATTAACTCAGGGTTCGCAGCTGCCGAGTCAAGCGATAAACGTTCAGAGGAAACGTTCAACGTATCTGGTGAAAAAACAGGTTCCTGATGTTATTTATTTACTTTCCAGCATCTCACCAACTAGGTAACAATGGAGCGTGACGTCAACACTCAACAGACTCAAACCACCGTCGTCTGCTGAGCTGCAGAATGATGAAGAGATGACGCTAACCTTTCAGTCTGCTACTATAGCTGGCTAGCTACCCCGCTAACACAGCAAACAGTTGTGATAAGCCTGAGTGACGTGACGGTTGTCAGAGACGGGGTTATATTAGAGTTGTATTGAAAGGGTTCATTGTTTATCTATTATTTATTTGTTATTTTATTTGTTAGTGTTTGTAATGTGTCTGTTCAGAACGTGGTGGTTTATGTTGGTAGTTGTCATTTTGTGCTGGTTTAAAGTTTTAACCATTAGTGAGGTGGCTGTTACATTTCATGACACCAGCTGTATTTTACTGGGCTGACTGTGTGCTTGAGAGCTCCTTCTTCTCAGGCATGTTACACTGCTTGCCACTGTAGTGACAGCACATCCTGCTGGATGAACTTTGTTGTGACACTATATGTTGGTCTCCACAAACTCCTGAGAAAATGATGTGGCTCTTTAGCCAGATCCTTTTATTATCCACCTCCCACTGTAATATTAGTCCAGACTGAATGAGGCTTATGTCTGGAATAAGTTTTCATTTGATGTCATTGCTGCATATTTGCCTCCATTTTACAGTATCAGTCTTATATCCTGCATATTTCATTTGTTTTAAAAAGTAATGAGAATTTGTCAGCGCTTACCTGGACAGCGCCTACATATGTCACTCTGAAAAGGAAAGATGACGTCTTTTTCTCGGCAGAACTCACAGATGAAACCTCGGGCCAGACACAACTGTGTGAGAAATTTAGAAAAATTGTCAAAATTAGAGAGGTTTGATTCCACAATATGCAGAATGTTCCTCCTCTAACACTTAAAGATATGTGCCGGAGTGCTGTTGCTGATCTTTCAGCGTCTCATTCTTGATTTGTTTTAAGTCTAGTGCTCATCAAGTCTGTTGTTTTCATCCAAAAATGTCAGGCTTTAAAAAATAAATACAACTTCATTGGTATCACATGACAAAGTTCTGCACTCGGGTCACATGAGGACCCCTGAGCAAGCTTTGTGCACAACTGTATTCAGAAGTTCACCTAAAGCTTATATGTTAATGTTATGTTCAAAATTCTTTCTGTTTCCCCGAACAGTGCTTCCTTGTTGAGTAGCAGTGGAAGGATAATGACAAAAAGAGGGAATTTCGTACTAAAAAGGCTGTAACTTTGGGAGATATCCACTTGATTTGACTAACTTGGAAGGCTGAAGCCTCATGTAAGGCTTTAGGCTTTGTCCTGCTGATGTCCACGTCTATTACAGACCATATCCTGTAATTTACAGTAAGATTGAGGAACAATAATAATAATATGCTTCATTAGAAATATACTGTATGTATTTTCCATCCTCACACAGTGCTTCAGACCGACCTCGCAGTTTTCCACATGATCGAAAGCAGAGTGCAGCACCGCTTTGGCCTGCGCCACGAGCTGACCCTTCTTCACCCTCAAGAGGTCGTCCATGGAGAAGAGGTGTTGCTGCTCCGTCAGGTGAGCAGGAAGCTGTTCAAACTCCGTCATCACCCTGGGACAGAAACACATACAAACACAGGGCACAATCACATTAAAACTGCTTCCTCCTGATGACAAATATATGGTATTTTTACAAACTTTTACATTTAAACCAACAGTTGGTATACATAATAAATGTTGCATATCCTTTAAAGTTACTGTATGTAGATTTTTAATGTGATTAGAGCATCTTTCAAACTTTATTAGTCTGATGGCATATGTTTTGGTTTGTAAAACAGTGGCATGCATTGCCTCTGCTACAGTGTCTTTTTTTAATGCTGCCACTGGATGGAGCCAAAGTACCACGTTTTCAAATCCTACACACAGTGGCTCCATTAAATTATGAATGTGATATATTTAAGTAAACTGACTTAATTCTTGAAGTTTGCAACTGTACAGTAGTGCACAAATTTTGTATCAAACATTCAGTACAGTTTTACAACATTATCTGCAGTAAACAGTGATATTTAATCCAAAGCTTGTACTACTCTGTGTGTAATAATACCTTCCAGATAATCTGCAGGCTGTCAGCAGCTTCTTGATGCCCAGCAGCTGCTCCTGGAGCTCCTGAAGGAGAGAGGAAGAAGGGAGGAAGCAAATAAAGAAGGACTGAAGGAACAAAGGAAAGTTAATAGAAATAGCAATGTAAAGTTGAAATTAATCTCAACTGCTGTGTTGTCTGTGTTGCACCCGCTTTAAAAGTAAAATCAACAATATTTTGATGGCTTTTTGCCACTGATGGAGGAAGTATTCAGATCTTGTACTTAAGTAAAAGTACTAATACAACAATCTAAAAATACTAAGTGACAGTTCTGCATTCAAATTCCTACTTAAATAAAAATACAGAAGTATTATCAGCTAAATATACTTAAAGTATCAGCAGAAGTTCTTGTTCTGCAGTAAAATGTCTCCTGTGACTGATTCTGTCTGACATTATTAGATTATTAATACTGAAGCATCAACGTTAGAGCAGCGTTTTACTGCTGTAGCTGCTCGAGGTGGAGCTAACTGCTTTATACACAGTCAGTTAGTTCGAAAAAACATTTCATGCAGGCCTGTGCAGAGTTTTGCCTCACTTAGATTAATTAGGCTCACCAATAATGTGACGCTAGAACCACCACTATAAATTTGAAAATCAAATCATCATGCATTGGTATATATCCCAGCTCTTATTTATCAGAAACTACCATAATAGCTTAATTTAGCTACCAAAGTGTCAGAAGATGAATTGCCTTTGCAGTCTTATCAGTAAGTATAGATAGATAGAGAGTTTATTAGCCACACAATTGGAATATGTTTTCAGTACAGTATGTTGTACTCTGCAGCACAAACATAAATGGACAGCAGACAATCCACATATTATCACAATACAGTCAACATGTCATCACAGAAACATAGTACACACAACGTACAGTATGCATGGTAATGCATGTCAGTAGCATGTGAGCAGGGGGCTGGAGGGAGGAGATCAGAGTCCTGACAGTTCAGGGGAAACAGCTGTTTGTGAAGCTGTTATGTGTGAAAGCACCTCTGACAAAAAAATATGACAAATCCAAACAAATACTTCAGCTAAGAACTCTTTCCTTCCCTTCTATTTTTAGGCTGTCTTTCTAGTTTAATAAAACATTGTTTGTTTGTCTTCTGGACAGAATTATCCTGCGGGATCCACTGTCTTTAAACAATGTGTTTTTCTCTTTCATTTACTTTTCATACAATGTTTGTAGATACAGCTACTTGCCAACCCTCCAGATTCTGCTAAGAGTCCCAACGCCCCCTTCCCCCCTGTCCTCCAGACATTTTCCGTTTTTGGGACTTTTCTCGAATCTTTGATTTTTAGTGAAATATTGGATAATTGTTCCTCTTTGAGCCTGAAACAATTATTTAAATGAAACCATGTGAGAAGTTTAGAGGGGAAATGTCTTTAGAGACATCTGAAACGTAACAAAGAGACACAACTACACAGTGATTTTTTTTTTGTAAGCGGTCACAAGCCTGGCATTTAATGTAAAATCTTAATCTGAAAAGGAACCAGTAACCATAACTGTCAAATAAATGTAGTGGAGTAAAACGTACAATCATTTCCTGTGAAATGTTGTGGAGTAGAAGTATAAAGTAGTATAAAATGGAAATACTCTAGTAAAGTACCTCGAAATTGTACTTAAGTACCGTACTTGAGTAAATGTACTTTTGTCTTTCCTCCACCACTGCTTTTTGCACAACTTAATCATAACATGTCAGTGCGGGTTTGCAACTTTTAGCAATAATCAGTGACTTCACTGCACTCAGCAGCTGCTGAGATTTCAGGCTTTCTGGAACAGGCAGTCCAGCTCTGTGTGTCGCCCTTGTTTTTCTGAGCTTTCAAGTATATATTTATTCATTTCCTTTTCACTCACGGCGTACCGCGTATCATTACCGAGGCAGCGCGAGCTGCGTGTCATCCCCTCGCTCTCCCCCGTCCTTCCTGTCTATCAGAAAAAATCTAAATCATTTCTTTTTGGTAGTAACTGAACTTATTTATCTAAACCAGGATATGGGCTCCTCCAGGTTGTTGGACAATCTCATTCTTATGTTTGCACATGTAAACATCGCATCCTGAGCATAGAAACCTGATCATGACCAGGATAATAATAATAATAATAATAATAATAATAATAATAATAATAATAATAATAATAATAATAATAATGATGATCCAGTCTTTAACTCACCCTGAACTTGTCCAGCTCTTTTACTTTGCTGTAGAGTGTCTTACCAACGCAGGTCAGGTCAAACAGAGGCTGATGACAAACTGAATCCAGCAAACGTTTGGAGAAATCACTCACAGGGTACCTGCAATATTAATATAAAATTATTAATGTAAATTAATAAAATATAATCAAGAGTCAAAGTGTGCATCTGTCTGTTTCCCTTTCTCACTGAGCTGAGCTGCTGTTTGTTCTGAGTTTATATTAATAATCATGCTTTAATTGAATTGATAGCTGCATTAGTATCAATATTTGTCCTGGAATTTAATGTTAATGGTATCATTACTTTTATTAGCCTTGCTATTAGGTCATCTGTAATTAATACTTAATTGTTATTTTAACTTCATTTTTTAATATTATCTTAATTTTTAATGTAATGCTATCACTCTTGACTTGTAATTGCTTTATGATGGTTTTGAAATTTTAATGTATTATTATTATTATTATTATTGTTGTTGTTATTAATAATAAAAGGCCAACATTGGTAAAACTTCTTACTATAAAGTTATTTATGATTTGATTTTATTCATAGTTAAAGTAAGTAGGCCCACTGGGTTCAGTAGTAGCAGCAGCAGCTGTATTAACATTTACCATGTTGATTAGAGTATTAATATCAATAATGATATCAGCATTTATAAGTGACAGTTATTGTGGATAATAGTATTAGTCATAGACATATTAGCAGTTGCATTAAAACAAGCAGTAGCAGGACTTTTATTAGTGTTTTTATTACCTGCCAAAGTCCCAGCAGGACAGAAGTCGACCGGGAATCACAGCCTCAGAGCCGCTGTGGCAGCAGTCACAGAAATACCTGCCAAATGAATTAGAATGAACTAATAAGTACAATCGTAGAAAAGGTTTCAGTCGTAGTCGTCTGGACACTGTTTAGAGAATCAAGACGTTTCGGCTCCCATCCGGAAGTCATTCTCAATTGTGAAAAAATGGGACGGGAACTAGAAATTTAAGCTACTCTGTGTTACATAAGCCCCGCCCTCAGGAAGGGGTCTACCTGAGTGTCTGTTGATTAGCTAGTTTCACCTGAAACTGACCTAACTGTTTCCATGATGGCCCAGTAATCAGTAATCAGGCCTATTGTTTTCTGGCTGCATCTACCTCATCACTGTTAAGTACCTGACCTAATAAGTACAATAATTGGATTCATATGTATGTTCATATATATTCAATATGTAGCCCAGTGTTTTTGTTAAAGACCATAAGCACAGCACGCTATAAGAGAATGTTTTTGATTCATGCTAGCAGTGTGGCTGTGGGGAAACTGAATGGATTACAGTGAAACTCTGTACAGATATTCACGGTCCCCAGAGGATGAATCCTACTGACTTTGGTGATCCTCTGACTTTTCCTCTAGCGCCACCGTGAGGATGACATTTGTGACTTTAAGTGAAATATCTCAACAACTATTGGATGGATTGCCATGAAATTTTGTAGACATTCATGTTCCCCTTAGGACGAATTTCAATAACTTGATGATCGCTTCACTTTTCCTGCAGCGCCATCATCAGGTCAAATATACATTTTTGTCCAGTACTTTGGCTTATGACATTCCCATCAGCCTCAGCTGTACTTTGTGTTTAGAGCTAAATAACAAATGTTATTACAGAAAATGAAAACTAAGATGGTGAACATGGTAAACATTTTACCTGCTAGCATAGCATGTAAGCAGCCTCAAAGAGCTGCTAGCATGGCAGTAAATTAATTAGTTAATATATTGATAACAACAAATTATTCTACGTACCTGCCAAGGTATTCACAATACCGCAGTTTCTTGATGTACTCTGGTGGCAGAGAGAGAGGCAGAACTCAGACATGCTTGTTATTAGTCAATGTAAATGTCTGTTCATATGAAGCACTCTAACTATACGCAGTGCTGCCCTACAAATCACAAATCCCCTATAATTCAAGAACGTTTGACGCTCAGTGTCATCTTTACAATCCAATACTCACTGGGCTCCACCTCTGTCCCACAGCCTGCACACAGGAAGTGTTGCAGTGCCACTACTTCACTGCGTCTGGAGGAGGAAATATAAACAGGCAACTGTGAATGTACACAACATCTATCTATCTATCCATCTGCATGTTTTTATTGTGCTGGTTTGCGTTTGTATTCAGTGTTATTGAGTCTGGTCAGATGTAATGAAGACCTGTGGGTTGGCTGAACAGTGAAGATGATCTGGAAGCGGGGTGGTGCCCAGCTCAGGGATCCTCTCATCCTGGTCCTCAGTCTGATCTCCTCTGCCAGGCTGCCGCTGCTCACCGCCACACCTCCAGTACCTGGCAACTGGCAAAAACAGAGAGGACAGGGGAAAGTTCAGTTTCCAGTTCAAGATTGTTTCTCATGGTTGGGTGGTGGAAACAAAAGGGTAGCCAGAAAGCAAAGGTCTGAGTAGCAGAAAGTTTTGCTTGTTGAAATTTTTTGTTTATTTTTTCTATGTTTTGGCATATGAAGCTAAGTTGAAATGCAATACCTTGAAAACGAGAGAGGAATCAGGGAGGGGGGAAACTATTTTTCATTTTCCACACCCATATTTATCCCCCATAGTATTGTTAGCATGCATTATGAGCATATGCAGTTGGCCGCACAACACGAAAGCAAACCATGAAGCAGGATTTTCCTAAAAAAAACAATGTATAGACTCGTACAAAAATAATCCCTCTCAGTCATCACTTATGACCCACTAGAAGTGTGTGGCGATTGTATCTGCAGAGACCCTCTGCCTGTATTTTCTTAGTTTCTTATTAGTTTGCTGTGTTCGGGACGTTTCTGGGCGTCAACCATAGACTGAATATAAAGATGGACGATGCGTCTCCACTTCCTCCCACCGTACAAAACTGAAGCCAAAATATCCGGATACGGGAGCTGCCATCTTGCGCTGGTGATGTCATTTGGAGTCTGCACAGTAGTGATCGAGGTATCGAGGTCCCGCCCACACACATGGCCGACTGATCGTCAGCCGGCCTCAGCTGTCAATCATGACGTGAAACCCCCTTTTTATAGCATCAAATTACTAATTAAAACCAAACTTATCAGAAAAACTAACACTTGAACAAACATCAGCATGATAAGAACTACCTAAAATGACAGAAACCATCTTTGGGAAACATTTATTTGGCGATTACTTTGAGTTTTTAGTTTGGCTCATGTCCCATCCACGAACCTGGAGGGGGCGGGGTTTATGACCTATACTGCAGCCAGCCACCAGGGGGCGATTGAGATGTTTTGGCTTCACTTTTGGGGAGCTGTCATGTCGTCCATCTTTATATACAGTGTATGGCGTCAACCTTTGGGCAGTGGTGTGTAGCACCCAGCCAATAACAGCGCGCAGGCTGTGAGGTCAGGACTCTATAAAAACGTAGCGACCAGGTTACATCGCTGTCTCCGTCTCTCTCTGCTCTCTGTCTGTCATGGATGTATCTCCAGCGCTGTCGCAGCGCTAAAGCGAAGTGTGGAGATAGGTCTGGCTATGCGAGACTGTGGCTGTGTAAAGAGCTGCAGGTCTGTGCGTGGCTGAGCTACACACACACACAGGCAGAGCAGAGAGCGGCGGAAAGGATGAAGCGTTGCTTCGGCTGCATGTTCACACAAAATCTGGCAACGTGGCTCCTTCCTGCAGGATTGTGTGGAGGTGTGGCCATGTTAATTTGTTCTCCCTAACGCCGCTCCCTCTCTTCATTCACTCTCCAGCTCGGTCGACCACCACTGCTCGCTCTCTCTCTCTGTTGCTTGCTGAGCCGGGGAGGAGGGGCCAACTTTGAATCGTGTACTTAGAAAAAGCAACCTAGAAATCCTACTCGTTCTGCCTTTGGAGTCCAGTATCCAGTTCTTATAATACATCCATGTTTGGAAACATTAACGTTATACCCAAAATCCATATAAAAAAGTATAAAACAAACAGCGAATGACAACCACGCATGTTTACTTATTTGCGTCCTGGAAAAGCATGTTGCACCCTTCAAGTAACTTCGCTAGTTTGTGCTTCTCATGTAATCATGACATTACATGAGAAGCACAAACTGTGGGATATAAACCACTGATGAAAGGATAAATATTACATAATCCAACGAAAGAACCTCCTTGTTACACTAACGTCTTTGAAGGATCTTCGACTTCACATAACCAAGAAAATAAGTGTCTCCCACAGACTAGATTAAACCAATTATAAAGCAAGAGTTTTCAAAGGCGATATCTGATTGCTGTGTGTGTTCTCACCTCCTGTAGTGAGCTACGGAGGCTTTGCTCACGCCGAGGCCCGTTGGAAGGAAGCCAGCTCCTTCTGAACTCCAGCACCAGCTGCTGGGCCAGCCACTCTGCACTGCATTATGGGACACCACAGATTGACTCAGGAATCACAAAATCAGAACAAAGGTACAGATTTGATGAGACATTTACTTAAAGTCATTTGTGTGCTGGGTTTGTCTTACTTTCTGAGAGAATCTCTGGGTGTCAGCTTAGTGTCAACTCCACAGTCTGAAATTAAAACACATGATATTCACGAATGTTGTATTCATATTCAATGCAGTGTCAACCTAGAGGAAAATCATTCCTACGGTGAGTTATAATACATCCCCTTACTCATCTGTAAGTGTTAAAATCCCAGATGTTTCACCTGTAGAAAGGTGCTGGTAATACATGAGAAGACTTTCACCCAGGAGACCGCTGTTCGTGTCCTGTGTGAAACCAAAACTCAGCGTTGACTTATTTTAAGTTACGTACGTACGACACGTGACTTACTGTGAATTACTAACGTAACGTACTTATTTTAACGATGATCTTTTCCTAAACCTAACCAAGCAGTTTTGGTGCCTAAACCAAACCAAACTACGACCATTTCACAACGTTGACCACGTGTTTGTTGTTACCACGAAGAAGGCCCGGTGCGCCTGTTGATGGTACTCTCCAACGGTCATATAAATCGTTTCGGGGAATGGTCGTATATTTCGTTTTGGGAGTCATTGGCAAACGACCTATTCTGTCATGTAGGTATGAGGACAACTGACGATAACTCAGAAGAGTGTATCAATATTTTTAGGGATGGCAATGTTGCTCGGTATTTCAGTCCACCACTTTTGGTCCAGACTGAAATATCTCAACAACTATTGGATGGACTGTGTTGAAATTTGGTTCAGACATTCATGTTTCCCTCAGGAAACTTTTCGTCTAGAGCCGTGATCGGATCAACATTTTAATTTGTTGAATACTTTGGACAAATATATTCCTAGGAATATAGGACAAATACAGGACTTTAAAAAGTGAAAGAGACATGTTTCCCCCCATCCCCAGTGGACATTTTGACCTTGATAAGCAGTTATTTTGGAAAATTGGGGATTTATAAATATATTTGATTTTACTCCTGTCACTCTTCTATATTCTATTATGTCTAAATGTACAGTGAAAATAATTTTACCTTCAAATCCACTGTCGGTGGAGAGGACAGAGAAAGTCTTTGGTTGATGATCAGCCTCGTCATTCCCTGCTTCCTCCTCTTCTTCATCCTGTGTGTGTTGGTGTGTGTGTACATAAGAAGAGTGTGTGTTTCTATGTGATGTCTTCGCGTCTTTATCTGAACGTCTGTGTTTGTTCACACCTGCACTGCAGCAGTGTGTGTGTCTGCATGCTTTATATCTCTGATTGTGTTCATGTGGCGGTGTGTCCTCTGCCGAGCTCGTGTGTCTGCGCGTGCACATGTTGCAGTGTGTGCGTTGGTGTGTGTCCGTCGTGGAAGTCCATCGATTAGAGCTCAGAGTCCACTTTACACCTTCCAGCACCTCCAGCACCATGTCCACCACAATGAAATGAGCATTTTCCTGCACACACAGTCATTCATTCATACAGACACCGATGAAACAGCTTGTCATCATTATTAGCATTTTCTATTTAAGGAACATACTGGCAGAGTATTATCCAGGGTCAGATGAGCAGATTGAAAATATGAAAATGATATCCGAGAGATCAAACTGATGTCTGTCTTCTAATCTGAGTCTGACCGTGACAGCAAACATGGATCTTTCAGATGCCAAGAAGTGACTATAACTTGAAATTGTGAAATATTTGCCAGGTGCATCGTATTACTAAGAATTAAAATGTACTAAAAAACTGTAACTGTACTGTACAGGGAACTCTCTACTCAAAGTTGGTAACGTACCTTTTCCAGCTCACAGCTGGTCTTGAAGATGTCTGCAGATAATTCTGGGATACCGCTGCACCTTTTCTCTTTGCTGTGTTGTGGTGAGGTAGAGAGGCCTGACAACACACACACACACACACACACACACACACGGAAACAGAGATATCATCACTGAATCAAATTAATTTCTGCACTGTGACAATGTTTCTTGTGCAGCGTAAATACATGCATTTATACAGTTTGCATGAAAGAGGAATCCAGTGGAATGATTATGTTCCTCATTAGCCATAAAAAGAGAAGAAATACACAGACAAAATGCCATCGAACCATGTGACCGACCACACCACAAACATTTAGTACTTTCTTAGCCGTGCATGCAGCATGGCTCTGGGGATGGCAGTGCCGGTCTGTCAGTCCACCGCTTTGGTCCAGACTGAAATATCTCAACAACTACTGAGACACAGACCAGGTCCCCTCAGCATGAATCTACTGACTTTGATGAGCCCCTGACTTTTTTTCTAGCGACTGTCGGGTTGATGTTTTTTGTTTTTTACTGAAATATCTCAACCAGTATTAGATTGATTGAAGTAAAATGTGGTTCAGACATTCATGTTCCCCTCAGGATGAATTAATCACTTTGATCCTCTGTCCTTTCATCTAGCGCCATCATCAGGTCAGCATTTTAATTTGTCCAATACTTTGGTTTATGATTAAAAACTAAAACTGCAAAACTAATGACATTCCCATCAACCTCAGCTGTACTTGGTGTTTAGTGCTAATTAGCAAATGTTAGCATGCTTACATGCTAAACTAAGGTGGTGAGCATCATGCTAACACAGATGCTAAATTGCTCACAATGACGCGTTGTCAACCACGTGTATATACAGTATTTTCCACAGGAACGTGGACAGGACAGTAATGACGGTCCTCTCCCAGCAGCAGAGGTTTCACATGACCTTGTTCACAAAGAGCATGAGTTCAACACAGGAGACCGCAATGCTCCTTTTCTGTCAACATCAATACGCCATGATGTCAATTTTTCCTAATCTTAAACATGATCACTGTCTTTCTTTAACCTAAACCACGTAGATTCATTTTTATAAACCTAACCAGACCTGAACCACAAAGGTGGTGAATCAGGATATTGGTTTGTAGGAGACAGAACATGCACTGTGTGTTTGCTGCATGTGTGTGTGTTGGTCCGGTGCTGAGGGGGCGGAGCTCACGGGAGCAGGTGCGCGTGCACATATGTCTGTAAAGGTGAGCACTTACCTGAGGCCAGGTTGTTGAGAGTCAGGGACGGGTAGCCATAATTTTTGTTGACCGCCTGATTTTCCTGTTTTTTGTCCATCTACGTTACCTGTTTTATGCATCTGGTTTTCATGTCCATCCTCTGTCTGCCGTGCTTTGATAGCTCATGTGCAATAAACCTCCAAAACGCATGTTGGATCTCAGCGTATTTGTAAAGTATAGACTTCAAGCGCGTCACAAATGTTCGAACCCAGGACCCACCTCTGACCCTCACCGCGGCTGCAAGGTTTGTTTAGGAAGCCGCTACATGGTTATTTGGGAAGGCACTGACAAACGACCTATTTGGTCTTTGAGGTCTCGTTGTTGTCAGCAGTTTTGCATTGCATGGCATTTGTTGTCCTCATAAAACCCATAGTTAACAGACTCAGATGGTAACCGGCTCTGTGAGGCTGCTCATCCAGAATCATAAATGTTTGTATAGTGAAGCCAGACGAGTTAAAATGAGCCGCACTCGGTTGAACGCCCTCCGAGAGGCAGGGCCTCGGTTCGGCCTCTGGTAGGGCCAACTCTTTGACTGGAGAAATAACGTGAGGACCTGTGGGATACCTGGGTTACTGTGGCAGCCACCTTACTGCTCCCAGCTGGTCTTATCTTCAGTTTCGTCAAACTCAGAAGTATTTTTGGCACATTTTGATGTTGACAAACACATGACTCCATACAGTACTTAGTATTCCTGCGGCAGTCGTTTCCTTGTATTAGAAATACTGTGCTGCTCAAACACTGTAGGTTAGCTAGTTTATTGGTTTCTGGCTATAAGACTGATCCAAATCAGATCATAACTAGATTTGGGAGGTTTGAGAAATCACAGGTGTGCTCTGTGCATGTAAACACAGCCACTATAGGAAGAGTAGATACACCTGTAATTATTAAACCTATTCTACCTGATGAGTGAGGGGCATCGCAGCTGGTTAGGCCCCGCCCTCTGTGTGCCTCAGCCAATCCCTGCTGTTCACTGAAGGGAAGGTGGAGGCCAGCGCTCAGGACGCGGTTCAGATTTGATAAGACAGAGATACAGCGCGGCTTCTTGTCCTCCTGGAGCGGAGATGGGCGGTGACAGGAGCTCGGTTTGGACCCCAGGTCCTCCAAACTGGTGACTGCCAGGCTCCCACGCTGATCCAGAGACAGCAAACCAGAAGCAGGAGATGGGGACTCCAAGCTAGGAGAAGATATGTTTCACAAAAAACAACAACCAGGATGGTCACATGACAAATCATAATCTACAGTTCCACAAATTCAAAAAGAGAAACAAATTCAAAACATTCAGTCTCCATGACAGAAGTGTCCCGTTATGATGGAGACAGTGTTCTCTGTCCTAGGTGCCGCATTTTCTGTAAATCTTGCCAGGACAAAAATCTCCTCGCGAAAGAGCCGACTCAGCAGATCACCTCCAGACAGCCAAAACTAATCAGGGTTCTTTTTTTTTACAGTAAATCTTAAAAAAAGGAAGAAAATAAATATAAATCTAGGGGTTGGAAAAATGAATGACCCTCCCTTCAGCAAAAGGAAAACCCTCTCACCTCCTCCCCTAATAATTTCCTTTCAGTCCCTTAAAAGATCAACACATGAGGTGTTGTTACTTGAATGACAACCCCCCCCCCCCCATTTTTTAACCTCTCTTGTGCGTTGTTACCTTGGTGGAGCAGACGTGTCGCTGCCCCCTCCATGCCAGGAGACCGGCCTGTGGTGTCTGGAGATGACCGGGCTGCTCCTGGGAAGGAGGAAGCTTTCGTCCTCTGGATGCAGAAGAGACGGGTCCTCTTTGTTCCCCTTTCTTCCTTCCTCACTGTCATCATCTTCACCCTCATCAGCGTGACTGTTAGGGGCTTTGTCACTGTTGTGCAGAGCAGAGCTTGAGTGTGGGTTCAACTGGGAGTGAGGGGAAGGTGCGAAGGCCTCGTGATGCGTCCACTTTGTGAAAGTTGGCTGTAGGTGTTGATGGGAAAATGTTGTGTTTGTTTCCCCTTCACTGGCTTCTGCTGGTGACAGAAGGAGAAGTGGGATTGATCCTGAACCAGCTGGCCGATGGTTTTGATGAGAAACGTCTTCTGGAGTGGCTTATAGAAAGAAAGAGGAGAGAGACGTGTGTATTTTATCAATAAATATTTCAAATGCAACTGTCTTTGCTGAGGGATGAGACGGAGTTTCTTGGGCTCTTTCCGCTGAGCTTTTTCAAGCTGGTCTCGTGTTTAAACCAGAAACAGTCAGAAGCAAAACTGAGAGGAAACAACAAGAAAGGTGAAAGGTGTGCATGCAGACAAATGATTAATACCACTTCCAGATATTTGACGTTAAAAGCCTACCAGGAACAGGAAGGATGTTGCCATTTGAGCTGGTGGAAGGCTTTTGATGTGAATCATGTTTGATCAGTGTTTCCCCATACACAGCAGGTCTGTACAACTTGATGTGTCCTGTGTAACCGAAGTCTTCAAAGCTCTTAAACCTATTTTGAGGGTGTGGATCTTACCTGTTGCTGTCAGAGCTGGAGTTACAGGTGTTGGAGACTCTGCAGAGACACACCAGTTGACGTATCTGGATCTCTGGGGAGAGGAGGACATGCCCCTGCAGCTTCCCATCTGCACAGAAGAGGAGAGACAAAGTTTCCCAATGACAGCAGCTTTGGTGCAAACCTCCTGGTGCAACAGTGCTTCCTGAGTGATGAGAAAACGGCAACCCGCCGTGGCAGTGAGTAAGGATTTTACTGACTCAAAGAATACACAAATTCCCAAATACAGATATCTTCAGGCGGTTGATCAATACCAGTGATTGTAGGTTGCCAACCTGTTGAGATTTGTGACTTTCAAAATTCACTCGTCCTTCTTTTTTTCTGCTTGGAGACGCGTGCAGGACGTTTTCTCAGTGCTGCTGCAGTTCCTGCTGGCTGTTCATGGAGGCTGATCAGGATCATAAAACAACCACAGGGCCATTAAAAGTCAAAGTCTGAAGCTTACTGCCCTCGTTTACACTGAGGGCCATAGACGAGATCACACAGCCAGTGTGTCAAGACGTAGTTTTAGGATTATGACTTAGCTTTACTTTCGGGAATTGAACGCTTGTAGAAATTTTGGCAATCGTAGAAAAGGTTTCAGTCGTAGTCATCTGGACGCTGTTTCTCAATTGTGAAAAAAAAAAAAGCTATTATCAGATACTCAGGCAGACTCCTTCCTGAGGGCGGGGCTTATGTAACACAGAGTAGCTTAAATTTCTGAGTTCCCGTCACATTTTTTCACAATTGAGAATGACTTCCGGATGGGAGCCGAAACGTCTTGATTTTGAAAACAGCGTCCAGACGACTACGACTGAAACCTTTTCTACGATAGACCGCTCCTGGACGAATGAGGGACGACACCGTCTTATTTTGAAAACTTTTGGCAAGTACACCTTTTCAAATCCATCACAGCCCTCCCAGTGTGGAACAACACATCGTCACAGACATTTGTCAAGACAAGAGACGTCACACAATACGTCTGCACTTGTGCAACTTTTATGTGTATTTTTTAGCTCAAACCAAAGTCCACAATTTCCAATATTTGCATCTTCCATTAATAGTATTTTCCACTCACAAATTTACAAAATGTGAGTGCCCTTCCTGCTTCTAATATTCAGGAACTTGAATGAAAAGCTGAATTGAGCGTCTGTGTAAATGCACGTGTGTGATATCCTGACCTCCTCTGGAGTCGAGGGGCCCTGATTGTAAACTTCTGCTTTTGGTTTTTAACCTCAACCTGGGAACAACTAACGACTCAGGCTGCACTCTTTACAACCTTACACACAACATACAGTTGATATCTAACAGGACTAACTGTCCTGTTAGATATTGTGAGAAGTCTGACTGCAGCAGTCTGAACTGAATTTAGTATTGGTTATATCAACTTAAAGAAGCGTGAATGTGTTCCTTAGTTCTTTGCAGAACATGAAAGTTGTCATATTTGATCTAACCCTTCATGTAATGTCCAGGTCTCGGGTCCTGAACGTTTCTAACTTCAGTGTAAACTCCAGCTTGCACCAGTTCTGCCTGTGGTATTTCCATGACATTATAATGTGGCAGTTTCACAGCTTCATAAACATCAGCTGGTTTCACATCACACAGTATTGTCACAATGAGAAGCACGCTGCTGTAATTCATTAGCTACGTTCTCATTCAGTCTCTGCAGTCGCTGACGCTCTCACTCAGGGTCACTGGCTGTTAAACAGGAAAGATGCAACTCGGGGAACATCAGTCAACAGATAACTGTTGGACGAAGTGCCGTGTAATTTGGTCCACACGTTCGTGTTCCCCTCAGGATGAACTGTAATAACTTTGCTGATCCTCTAGCGCCATCACCAGGGTAAAATTTTAATTACCTGCAAAACTGACATTCCCATCAGCCTCAGCTGCACTCTGTGTTTACTGCTAATTAGCAAATGTTAGCATGCTAACACATTAAACCAAGATGGTGAACATGGTAAACATTATGCCTGCTAAACATCAATGCTAGCATTGTCGTTGTGGGCATGTTAGCATGTTGACGTTAGCATTTAGCTCAAAGCTTTGGGCCTCACAGACATGATGGTGGTGGGAGCAACGAGAGTGTGCTTTATGTGTAGATGAATAACGAGAAAATGATTTCTCGTTGGGATTTGCTACCCTCCCACACACTGCGTACATTTAGATGGATTGCATAGCGTAAAGTTTCCTTTCATGCTCGTCTATGTGTGATATAATTACGTTTACAATCAAGCACCTCCTTGATGCGCCTCCTAATATAGTAGAGAGAGGCAAGAACACCGTGCATCGTGCCTGTTTGGATAGGAATAACAAACCTGCCTCTGGGATCAATAGTGGCAGTTTTCACTTGATAAAGTGCAAGTTTATGAATTAGAATGACCACTCCTGAAGCCTGGGAACTATAACCTGTCCCTGCCATCTGCTTCTCAACCTGATGACGGTGTTAGATTCCTGTATAAACACTGTTCCTGATTGTAAATATTTAAGTCGTGTCATTACTTGTTTTCACTTTGTTAGTTTTCCAAGGCCTCTGACACTCCCCGCTGTCATCTTATGTAAGATATTAAGTATCATGAAACAATCTGGTTCATATTTTTGAGATATGGATTCTGAAACATCAAAAATGAACCAAAAATCCAATAAAACCTAAACACACAACACTCATCGACCTCTGACTGCCTTTTCCTTTCTCATCCAACTGGTCCTTAACCAATTTCTATTTAATCCTTTCATTATTCATTAGAGATTCAGCCCTCCAAGTCCTCTTAATGATGAGAAATAACAAAAAAAACATGTAATGTGAAAATGTAATACCTGAATTTTAAAAAGGTCTCAAGTTGTGAGAAGAAAAGAAAAAGCAGTAATTCATATTTTAATGCTAATACAGAAATCTGTAAGACGCAGACCATGACGCCAAACAAAACGCTGTAATTCTCACTTTTGAAGACTGAGAACAGTGTCGGGTTTTAGTCTGCCTTTAACCCAAGACCGCCAGTTTTATTCCGTTTCTAAAAGTAGAGTGAAATTTAGTTTAATACCACCAACCAGAGCTTCCTGTGTGAGTGCAGACGTAAGCTCTGATTGTGAATGATAATGCCTTGAAGTACCAAGATGTTTCCTATTTCAGTAAAAGCAAAGTGCAATGGACTGGAGAACAGAGCGACACTGACCAAAACACAAACAAGTAAAAACATCTTAAACGCCGCACGACAAATCAAGCTACTCACCATTTTCTAAACTCCTCAACTGAAGCAGCGAGGAAACCTGTCAGAGGCCGAAGGGACTGAAACGAGTCTTCATCCACCAAAAACTGTCGCAGAGAAAGGAAGAGAGGCGGTTGGTTATCAGCACTTCCTGTATTTAACAGTGGTTTGTGCTTTCTGTAGCTGAGCAGTCAGCAGTGTTTCTCCAGAGAACAGAGAAGCTCTCGTTGTACTACACGGCAGAGATCCCTGAACTCTCTCCCAAAAAATGAAACGTGAAAATTTAGTTAGAAATACAACGTCACTTGCAATGTTTATGCCTTATTTCCTCTTTAATCTGAAACTATTTTAATGACAGGCAGTTTATTCATTCTGCATCAAAACATGACTTTATTTTTGGTCATTTTTGAAATCGGCTGCGTACCTCTTAAATAATTTCTTCCTGTGGAGAAAAGTGTGATTTGGCTGAAGAACATAAGAGCACAGAGTAAAGGAAAATAGAATCGAATAAAATTGGCAGAAATTGTATCAAGAGAAAATGAAAAAGAAAAAACTCTTTACGAAAAAAGGTTCAAAGGCTGTGATGATGCATCTTCTTCAGTCTAACAGTAGCCACAGATACAATGACATAAGGCTTCGTTCAGCAGAAATATGCGTCAGAAAGCGCCTCAGCTCAGCCGACCGGCGGCTGTCACGTCAGCTGGCAGCTGGTAGAGAGGAAAGAGGAAGTTTTACTCAGTCGAAGTATCAGTGGGTTTGATTTTTCTTCATGTTTGCAGGAGAAAAAAGTAGAAGCAGCTCAAATTCAACCCTTTAAAAGCCTTTGAATGTTTGTTTCTACACACCGAGAGGTCGGTCCCTGAGTGTAACGTCGGGGTAAACCTACTGTACAAACTGTAAAGTTTTAACCCTTCAGTCAAGTGTTCTTCTGTAACATTAAACATTCCTGACTAAACAAACACATATGTAGGTTTGATCTGCTCCATCAGGACTGTGTGGGTGTGGTTTGATCAGATGTGATAGATAGATAGATGTCATCAGATTTTGATTCAAAGGTTACTCATTCCTGGTGTGACATCACCTTTTACTAAGTGATGTCACTCGTGTGAAAAAAACCAAAACTGTTCAAACAGAAAAACGTGTGTTTATGTGAGATTCGAAGACAGTCTGCACACTGCCGCTGTGTGAAATCAGATGGAGGTTGTAATTATTACGGTCCGTATTGCTGCACCGTCTGTGTGTGTGTGTGTGTGTGTGTGTTTATTCTTAAATGTCTTTATTTGGGAGGTCCAATTTGAGTATCAGACCTTGAGAATGAGGTGACACTTTTAGAAATGTTTGAAAAATTACATTTTTCGGAAAGTTTTCAAAGGGCTGTTGGAGGGTTAAGACATGGTTTGGGGTTATATTTAAAATATAGGGTTACATTAGGGTTAGTCTATGGGATGTATTGTACATTATGTCAGTAAAGGTCCTCACAAGTATACAAGTACAAACATGTGTTGACACACATAATGTAATCGGTGATCAGCACTGTATATCTGCTGACACGAGCTTGTTGTGCAGTCAGTTGACTCAGCACTCCTGCTGCCCAGTGGAGCTCTCCCACTGTCACACACACACACACACACACACACACACGCACACACACACACACACGCACAGGCTGCATGGACATCAGATGGTAGTAAATACGGACTTTTACCTGCAACACAAAGGCGCTTCTCTCTCTGCTTACAGAGCTGAATCCAGGCCTGCTTCTACATCAAAGCATCAACTTTCATTAAACAAATAGTTTGTCTGAAATTGTTCCTTTTCAAATCAATGACTAACTTAGCAACATAAGTTATACTGGCAAAGTCCACGAAGTTATAAAACTGAAAAAGAAAAATATCATTTAAACAGCCAAAACGTTTGGATCTTTATGGGTATCGAACCTTTTTTCAGCACTGAGCAAAATGTTAAAGTGGCACCTAGTATCAAAAACTGTGTAGTACCAACAGTTGCCATCAAATGTCTGGTAATCTTTATTATCTTCCTTATTGTTTGATCCGATAGTTCCTCATTTAAATCATGATGGTGTCACATCTAGACTATTTAAAGTTCTTGTGCGGCTGTTTGAGAGTCGAGAAGTTTGGCTTCTGTTGGTGAATGAAAGAAACAGATTTTGTAGAAGAAACATGGTTATATTTCCACTGCTTATTACTTATATTATTACATTGTATTATTATTATACTGTATTATCATCATCAACCGGTAAACCCACTTGGTACTTCACACTTATTTTATTTTATACTTATACCCACCTGGTACTTCATTTATTTTCTGACCTGTTTTATAGTTTTATAGTGTATCATATTGTTTGCTAGCACTTCCTCCTGTGTGCACTGACATAAAGGCGAGCTGCTGTAACAAAGAGTTTCCCTCGGGGATCAATAAAGTATTTCTGATTCTGATTTCTGAAAAAAGTATCATTTATGTGTCGGAACAGAAACTCATCAGCGCTAATACTGAACAATTACACATCACGTATCCAAACAAGTATCCGTAGCTGTGTTCATGTGGAGTGCTTCGCCTGCAGCTGTTCGACCCAGGCGATGTATCTTGGCTTGGGTCTGGAGTTGGAAAGGAAGATGCGGGCAGGGGAGGTCTAACGAAAGACGAGCTGCATTGTGGGAAATGTAGGATCCAGCGTTTTTAGAGCTTGGCGTAGTCTAAGTGACTAAAAGTCAGGACATCTCGGCTTCTGCTTCATCGATGTCGACCGCTGCTTTGTAGCGGCGAAGATAGTGGCGATGTCAGTCTGTCGCTCGGTCCATTTTAGTCCAGACTGAAATATCTCAACAACTATTGGATGGATCGCCATGAAACAGACATTCACGGTCTCCAGAGGACGAACCTTACTGACTTTGTTGATCCTCTGACTTTTCATCATGGGTCAAAGTCTTCACTCACCCACTGAAATATCTCACATCACTTTATGGATCGGCACATCATTTTCTACAGACATTCGTGGTTTTCAGAGGACGAACTCTCCTCACTTTGGCGATCCCCCTGAGCTTTCCTCTGGCGCCACCATGAGGGTGACATTTGTTGTGTTCTCTAATAACTTTGGTGACAGCCACGATGATGAAACAGCATATAGGGTGGAGATGGAACAGTTAGCGGGCCGACACAAGGACAACTACCTGTTTCTATAATCAGTATTTTTACATTAACAATGGATCGCATGACTACTTGATTATAGCAGCTTTACGCAGGATTACAACTGACAAAAAGTATTTTAAAGGCCCTGCACGCACACACAGTCATCTGGTTGGTTAGGCCCATGCTAAGAAGAAGAAGAAGAGCTCTAATCAGCCATAATAAGGGAAATGACCTGTGTGGGTGGAACATACTGTAGGTGAGCAGGTCCTTTAATGACAACATTTTGCTGCTGCAGCATGTAGACTCAGGAAAATGTTAACTTTTTATGATATTTACTTGAAAAACAAACACTTTTTGATCATGTAGCAGTGGTTTCCCCCTGGGAAATGCAGCCCTGGGGTTAAAAAGTTCCCAAACACAATGCAGATCAGTTTCACTATAATTCCAACTCTGCTCTTCCAAAACAAACGCGTAAAGCCGTCAGCGTTTCCCCTGATGGCCGTTAATGCAAGGAGTGAAAAACTGACGGATGGACCGCCTCCAACATCTTCTGTGATGAACAAACTCCTGCTGTGTCACTTTTAACTGAAAATAACTGAGAATGTCCCCAAACTCTGGGAAAGAAAGTGAATAAGTGTATTTCCCCAACAAGAGAAAGCACTACACGACTGATGGTTCAGGAGGTTTGAACCAGTGTCGTCTCATTGAAAGAGTAAAATCTGTAGTAATCCTATGATACAAAGATGGTGTGAACATACAATCACTGAACAAAATGTTTTAACAGCCAAAATGGCTAAAAATTAGGCCATGGGCCTAAAAGAGTTTGTTCGTTTCTGTTATGAGTCTACAAATAGACTAAACGTTGTCCTCAATGTTGAGCATTTTTTGTGGGTTCATGGCCCCCTAAAAGGACCAGGATGTGGGGTCAAGGTGTTTGAAACTAATTATAAGCTACTACAGTTTCCTGTAACACTGTGGTAAAAGCTTCTGGGGCGCAGCAGGCACTGATTCTGTCCAGCAGGTGTCTCTGTTTACCTGCTGTTATAATTTCCTTGCAGATTCACAGCTGCACGGTCCAGTGCGCAGCCGCAGTGAGTGAGCTGCGTCAAGTCAAAGAAGAGCAGAGTGAAACCGGAAACGCAGAGGGACTGTCTTCATAGTATAGAAGTTGTTTAACTTCTGTTTAATGTTGAGGGTGTATTTCTGAGACTTGACTGTAATCATCAGTGAAAAAGACTCAAACGGCACAAACTGGGCCATATATCCACCCACACAACTACACAATGCTTCTGATAATTTTCACTTTATTCAAGCTGATTTATAGCCAATATTATAATTACAGACAGTTTTCTAGTTTCAACGAGGGTTGCTAGGGTATTATTTACATATTTGTAATATATATTTGTTTTTTGAACAGTAAATCCATAAAGAAACACACAAAAAAAGAAGATGTTGTTTACAAAATTAATTTGTAAAGATGGCCGGTCTTTCTAGCTATGTCGGAAACATTGTAAAGTGACTGAGATTTGGAAGTTAGTGATAGTAGGCGTAAAGGGAAACATACAGGTCTGTGCAAGTTTTACTTTGTGGACTTTCAACTTTATGGAAACGTCTAAATATGTCAAAACAAATGAGTAAAAGCTTCTAAATGTTCTAAATGTTTCTAAAAGTTCTAAATGTTTCTAAATGTTTCTAAAAGTTCTAAATGTTTCTAAAAGTTCTAAATGTTTTATAAATGTTTCTAAAAGTTGTTCTAAAAGTTCTAAATGTTTCTAAAAGTTCTAAATGTTCTAAAAGTTCTAAATGTTTCTAAATGTTTCTAAAAGTTCTAAATGTTTCTAAAAGTTCTAAATGTTCCTAAATGTTTCTAAAAGTTCTAAATGTTTCTAAAAGTTCTAAATGTTTCTAAAAGTTCTAAATGTTTCTAAATGTTTCTAAAAGTTCTAAAAGTTCTAAATGTTCCTAAATGTTTCTAAAAGTTCTAAATGTTTCTAAATGTTCTAAATGTTTCTAAAAGTTCTAAATGTTTCTAAATGTTTCTAAAAGTTCTAAATGTTCTAAATGTTTCTAAAAGTTCTAAAAGTTCTAAATGTTTCTAAAAGTTCTAAATGTTTCTAAAAGTTCTAAATGTTTCTAAATGTTTCTAAATGTTTCTAAAAGTTCTAAATGTTTCTAAAAGTTCTAAAAGTTCTAAATGTTTCTAAAAGTTCTAAAAGTTCTAAAAGTTCTAAAAGTTCTAAATGTTTCTAAAAGTTCTAAATGTTCTAAATGTTTCTAAAAGTTCTAAAAGTTCTAAATGTTTCTAAAAGTTCATTACAGTACTGTTTGTGTTGGTGAAGAATCAACAATGCTGTGATATGCTGGCCGGTATTTTATTTTGAAAGTCACGACCGGATGCCGCGCCGCTGTCTCATCTTTGACGCTTCACGCGCAGACAGGGAGGCGGACGCGGCGGCGACAATCGAGGAGGAAACTGCGCGGCTCGGCTCGGCACGGCACGCCTGTATGTCCCGCTGTCTGCCTGAACGTAAGCTAACCCCGCGCGCTCTCTTTCTCGGATACAACCGACACGCACACGCGGAAAACAGCGGAGAGGGGGAATACTATGGCGACGTTGGGGCCGGAGTCGGCTCGTCCCCCCCTTTCCCAGCTCGGTTCTTCTCCGTCGATCCAGTCTCACATCGGCGGCGCCAGCCTGCCTCCCAACCGGGGCTTGGAGCGGGCGCTGGAGGAGGCGGCGGCCAGCGGCGTCCTCAACCTCAGCTCCCGAAAACTGAAGGAGTTTCCCCGGACAGCCGCCAACCACGACCTGTCGGACACGGTGGAAGCAGGTAGGGACCTCTCTGGCATCTCTCCCCGACCCGGGGGGGGGCGGGGGGGCACCGGGGCACCGGTTCTGTACGGTAACGACTGCAGCGTGGATACTTTCCTCACTGACTTTTATTTATAGTGCTGGCGTTTTCCGTTACTCGCTTGAGCCGCGCGGGGAGTCGAACCCTCAACCCCGGTGGTGTTAGTAGGCTCGCTGCCTAGTTGCGTTGAATTTAAATGAGAGTCTCTGCCTCACCTGGACCGGATGCACGGTTGGATGCAACTCGTCCGTTAAGTGTTACTAGTGGTCACGCCGACGCGGTGGACAGGATTTGGGTGATTTTTATATATACACACATTGTGACGCTCGTGGAAAAGAAAGGTCCTCGAGTTTCCAGCGTGATGTCTGCAGGATCAGTGGGCCTGCAGCGGAATTCCCCGCCACTTCCTTTTTAATCCATTTAGAGTTGTAAACAGGCACGGAGAGCAGGGTGAACCCAGACTGACTCAAGTCTGCGCTGTGCGGGGTTTTCTTTTTTTAATACGGCAAGCCAGAGGGGCTATATACACGCAGAGAGCAGGTTATCATCTCTGCAACGGTCACCCACAGCCTCCTCATGCACGCACTAGTTTTATTTATTTATTTATTTTTAGATTAGATTCAACTTTATTGTCATTACACATGTAAGCAAGTGCAGCGTATAATGAACACATTTTGTGCATTAAGTGGTGCTGTGGACATTACACACAGATGGCGTTACTACAAACAGAAGTGTGCTGATGGATATGCACAGTAACGAACAGCAGTGCAGTTTATGGAAATAGTTAACAGTGCATTTAGTTGAGTTTCTGCAGTGTTCAGTACACAGTACTGGAGTGCAGATGATGCAGCGTGTGTGTGTAAATAAATAAATAGTCCGGAAGTGCAAATGAACACTTAACGACAGCATTTAAAGTTAAGGTGTATGGGGAGGGGGGCTCCAGCATTATGGGGGTCTGTATGCACAGATTTGGAGAGGAGCTGCTTTAATGTGCAGTAATGACTTTTTAAAGGGTCAGTTCACTTCAAATAAAATAAAACAAACCTATTTCCTCACTTTACCTCTATAGTGGCGTTTATCCATGTCAGCAGTGCTGGCTTAACTGTTTTATGCTGCCTTTATGAAGATAAATGAATGGTGTGGGTTGTCCAGTAAGTTGTCCTGTTACTGGAAAAAGATGTCAATGCTGTGACCAACGCTTGCAAACTTAAGTTCCATTCACCTCCACTGTTTCGGCGACAGGCGTCTCCAAACCTGGCCGGGCAAAACTGAAGCCATCTCCTTATCTGGCTGAAGTCTGTTTGCAAAGAAATCACGGTCAGCTGCGCTCTCAGCGACGTCATGTTGCTGCGCTTTACTCTGTAACTTTTTTTGCTTTTATGCACTTAAAAAGATAATAAAAGAATGTGGCTTACATAACCACACACACACACACACACACACACACACAGCAGCTTGAAGTACAACAGTGGAAACTGTAGGACGGTCGGTGAGAGTACCGTGGCTCAGTCTAACACCTCTTTTTTTACAGCACGCTGGATCGGATTCAGCCTGCACATAGCTGAAGTTTTGTGTCTTCAGACGTTTCTGTCCAGAAAACTTACTTTCCACGAACTCGAGGAGCAGTTTGCGAGATTATTGTACTTTTGTCTCACGTCTGAAAGAAGATTTCTTTCTATTAGCAGTTGTGGTGCTAAATGTGTTGTTTTTAAGCTCAATTAAGGCCTTTTGGGGCCGATCCTAACTACTGATTAAAGGCCTCTGATCCAGTCCAGTACATTTATCTTCTTACACGTTTTTACAGAAAGCTCCCCCATTAGAGAGCCTATAAAGACCCCAAATGAGGTTTTAACTGTGTCTGATTAAGTGAGGTTTATGATAAAGCTGTATGAGTTTTGGCTGCGACTAATTATTGCTTTCATTATCATTTAATCTGTTGATTTAAAAAATATATAACAATAATCCGTTAATACTTCAGTCTTTTAAATTAAACACGTCTCCCGACCAAATATCCCAAACGTATTCACGTTACTGTCTTTATAAAACAGAAACGCAGCAAATCCACACGTTAGAGAACCAAGAGTGCTTCGTGTTTTTGTTCGGCTAATTTGCCGTCAAAGTTGTGGATTGTCAACTAATTGATTAATCGACTAATTGTCTCAGCACTGTTTTGTCTTTGCATCCAAACTTTCCAGACTTGTTTTGAGCCCTTTGTTGATATGAGGCTTTTGTAAAACTCTGTAGCCTTCTGCTTTCAGAAAATGAGGAAGTGCATCTCCTGTCGGTCTCCTGCTACCCAGAATGCCTTGTGTTATGGGGGTTGTTTTCTGTAGTTGGTTTAGATTTTCATTTTCACTCCTTCACTAACAAACAGCATCACATTTGTCTTGTTCGGGACCCGGAGCTTGATTTCCTGAGGGTTTGTGGCACCTGGAGTCAGGTAGCATTTGTCCAGATTTACTGCGAGGCTGAACGAGAGTCTCTCGCCAGCAGAAGACAGGAAGTGGAAGGTTTTAATAATTCTGTGTTTAGATTAATGCGACATGTAATTAAAGCCGTTCTGCGTGAGACCACAGATTACGGAAGGAGGAAATGTAAATATATCCAAATGGAGGCTGAAACTGATTTCTCGTTAGCGAACGTTGGAAGCATCGTCAGGAAGGTAGAGGACATGTCAGAGAGGACAACGTGGCTCTAAATTGTCACTTTTGGTTTTCCATTCAATCACTTAGCTTCTTGTGGAGCTGACAGCAAACATCTAACTCTCCTAAAGCTCCTTTCACATGAACTCAGCTGCAGCTGCGTACCGTGTGCACATCATCAGTCCTGTTGTAGCAGTGACTTCGGTCCATCACTGAGCTGCGTTTGTTCAAAGCTTATTTAGAATAGCTTTTAACACTTAGCGGCCCTGTGACACTTCTCTTTATCTTAACGTTGTAATGTGCTCTGCTGACCTGTTTGTACTTTTATTATTATTTGTTATTATCATTATTATTATTATTTTTATCTCGTTTTTAACGTCGTACAGCACTTTGGTTCAGTTTCGGTTGTTGGAAGGTGCTATAGAAATAAAGTTTGATTGATTGATAGTTGCAAAGTTGTGCAGCCCTGAGGGTGACGAGGCTTCGTTAATCTGGCCTACAGACTTCAGTGCCAGACGGACTTATCCGGACGAAACGACTGAACGTATATCAGAAAGCTGTGAAGAGGGAACACACATTAATGAAAGGGCGTCGTCTTTATTCATCAGATCATTCTGGTCCGATGGCGGTAAACCGTTGTGTCCTGTGTGTCGGTTCGACAGTGTGTGTGTCGACTGTGATCGACCCCATGAAATGAAATTAGACGAGTAATAACAGAGTGAGCCGCTGTGACGGAGGAACAGAAATCTGCTGAACTGCACACAGTTTGTCAGACGCACCGCCTGCATGCACACGTACTTCTACGCATTTGAAAATGCAAGCACACACGCTGTGGTTCAGCCTAGTTTCATGTCAGCAGCCACACAAGCCTCAACTTGTAGTGAAACACAAACTGGAGCTGTTTTCCTTAAACCTTCTTGTAACTGAGGGTCGGGCTGTGCTGGAGAAGAACTCGTTTGTGCCGCCCACATGTGAAGGCACAAGTGTTTATAGCTGTTCTGAGCCGCCACGGTCAAAGATGGAGAGAAAAGCCGGCCTCGGGAGTTGTGATATAGTTTTCAGACAGTCTCTCCAGGAACGCATTCGTGTTGTTGCACTCGGTTGTTCACGTGAAAAGTCAGGACTGGGGGAAAAATGAGAAGTTCAAACCCCCCGGCAACTTTCTCACCTCTGCACAGCTGGCCAGTCATGGCGTGTAGTGACACAAATTGTCAGACGAACCCCCAATTCAAACATCAGAAAGGTGTTGGGGGTGGGGGCTTCAGGTAACACAGCTAGCAGTTAACACGGCTCTCGCACCGAAACAACCTGGTTCTCTCACTGAGCAGCATCACCATGTCAGCTGGAAATCAAGTCGCTCAGTTTACATCCAAATGTAGCGCAGATTTACATTTCCAGAAAACTGTCAAAAGAAAACGCTAATTAATGTGTGTTTCCATCCACTGCTGTTACGTGACTGTTAGGGTGGAGGTGAACAGCTGGTGGAGCTGATCCTCCAGCCGCTGCCGTTAAAGCGTCGCAGAAGAAGAAGAGGACGCGGCGAGATGCAGCGACATTAAAAGCTCAGACGATGGGAAACCGTGATGGAAACATGACGTTTCTGTCGGTTTAACGTGTTCATGTGAGGAAGGCTCCAGCCTCCTCATCGCTCCACACACAGCTGATGCTTTCAGCTCTTCGCTTTAAGTCGCGTGCTTCATGTACGTCATGTGTTAATAGCATTTTGTCGCATTTTGTTTTTATCGCTACCCGGATTTTCTGGCATTTCCACTCAGGTTTTTTTTTTTTATGCGCAAATTGAAAATGCTCCTAAAAACATGGGGAAGGAAACGCACTTGATGTCTGTGACTTTACAATGATTCTTCGGACATGTATCGCTGCGCTCTTCGACCACCGCTGCTCGTCACTGGTGGAGCATCGTGCTGCTACCAGCGTTAATGTTCTCTCTGTGTTTGCGACGACCACAGTTTGGATTGGGTCTAATTATCTTTGGGTCTGTTAGATCGGCTCTTATTGTCCCCAGGTTCCTTTTGGGTCGGGTTTCTTCTTCTTTCTTTTTTTTTTTTTTTTGAAGATTAATTTATCTGGGAAAACGTTGATTAACACAGAATGAATCGACCAGTTTGATTAATTATTTTAAGTCATTTATCAAGCAAAAACGCCAGCCGTTCTCTGACCCCAGCTTTGCAAATGTGAGGATGTGCTGCTTTTCTGTTTCATATCATTGTAAACTGAATATCTTTTAGGTTTTGAACTGTTGGTTGGACAGAACCAGACATCTCAAGACAATTTACAAACTAATCAGTTGATCAGAAAAAGTAAATCACTACAGTGACCGCTAATTAAAATGACTATTAGTCCTTATTGCCTATATCATTTCATATTGATGGGGGAGTGATGTGGGGGAGGCACCGAGCACTTGGAGTCGTGGGGGATTTTTTTAAAGATGGAGGTTATCACCTGAGTCCAGGAACAGAAAGATGAAGGAAGGTGATTTCCAAACCAAACCAACCTGTCAGTCTGCTCTCACTCGGCTCGTATGGTGGTATCAACTGCAAATCAAACCAAACCGTGTGTGTGTGTGTGTGTGTGTGTGTGTGAAGGTGGTGTTGTCCTGTAACTGCCAACCGGCTGAGGTTTTAATGGTTAAACATGTGCCTTAGTTCTGAGGAATAGCTTTGCTGTAAGGTGGAACGTGAGAGTTTTTATTTCCTCATGTGTATGTGAGAGTCTACGAATGATTATGATGTTTTTCATTTTATTAATGAATAATCATAACAAGCTATCGTGTCCTGAATTGCAGAATGGATCTAAACATGGTAATAGGTCTGTAATGATTACGTCCTCGGAGGAAACACTGAGTACTTGGGTGTTCTGGAGGATTTCAGGTGGATGTCACCTGAGTCCAGGAACAGGAAGGTGATTTCCAAACCAGCCGGTCAGTCTGCCCAAACTGAAGACTGCTTTTTTTTAGTCTGATCAACAACCTGAAGGTTGTAGGCTGCAATATATAGTTAACGATTATTTGGCTTGGTCCATAAAATGTCACAAAATATTGAAAGTTCACATCACAACTGGTGGACATATTCAAATGTCCTTGTTTTGTCTTTTGAACCCAAAGACAAAAGTCTAAAGAAACCAGCAAATACTCACATTTGGGAAGCTGGAACCAGAGGGAGCTGGTTCTTAAGAAAACGATTAATCAGTTATGGGGCTGCAACTGACTATTCTCATCAGCGATTAATCAGCTGATTGTTTTCTCAATTAATCGGTTTATAGTTTGATGTATAAAATATCAGAAAATAGTTTTATAAAAAATACCATGAAAGATTCCTAAAGCCCAAGGTGATGTCTTCGGATGTCTCGTTTTGTCCGATCAGCTGTCCAAAATCCAAATATATTCAACAGACAAGAGCATCAAATCCTCACAAACGAGAAGCTGGAATTAGAGAACGTTTGGCATTTTAATAAAAAAAAAAGACAATTAGCAAAATTGTTGCTGGTCAATTTTCTTCCGATTTGATTGATTGACTAATCGTTTCAGCGCTGTATGTATGTAAGTGTGGGTTTGTACGTTTCATCAGTTTTGTTCTTAGCTGCAGGACGCTCAACTGTTTTACTTTCTGTTCTTCTACTGTTACTGCTGCTTGGAGACGAAACAGAAACACCCCGACTGCCTTTACTGTATTCTGCAATGCAGAAACGCTTCATTTCAAGTTGTGTATATTCCATAAAGGTATAACTCTCGCAGCATTATGACGTCTTTATTTATGTTTGATTGATTTGATTACAAACGGGGGTATGTGTACTGTATGTTGCTATTATAATATCTTTTATTGAAGATTTCAGGGGTAGCGTATTTCGATAGACCTAATCATTTTATATTACACCACTGCTGACTCCATGTATACTGTAAGAACATGGGGAGCATGTTGAAATACTATATTATAACATCTCTATTTAAGATTTCAGGGAGATTGTGGGTCATGCACATCTCGACAGAACAGCGGTTAAGAAAGTGGCTGGTCGATTTTGGACAAGGTGGACAAAAAAGTGAATTTCCAACACAGAATATACTGTACGTTTGTATGAGTCATACTGACAGAAACAACATCCCTGTGTGTGTGTGTGTGTGTGTGTGTGTGTGTGTGTGTTTGAACCACGCAGAGAGAGATTATGTAAGATTACGAGTTTGTGATTCACATTATAACCATCTGCAGGGTTTTTTCGAATCTGACTGACCTTCTCTGCTCACATCAGTCACACAAATCCAGATAAAAATAGATCTGCAGTAAATGGCAGACGAGAATCTGCTTCTAAATGTGTTTGTTCATCCTCCCACTCGTTCAGATTCTGTCTCTTCCTGCCCTTCACCACTATTTCTTATTTTTGTCCTGTATTTTATGCGTGAAATGTACGATAAATCCACACAATGAGACCGTTCCTTTCCTTCGGTTAGCTTGTCATGCAGTTTCAGTGGCTTTCTTCACGGTGTTAAAACAAATAATCAATTTGTCGATCGACAGAAAATTAATCGAACAATGTGAATACGTGTGAGGATGTGTAAAGATTTGCTGCTTTTCTCTGTTTTATGTCATTGCCAACTAAATATTTTTGGACAGAACAAGACATTTGAAGACCTTTTCTGACATGTTTAAGATGATAAATCAACTGAAAAAGTAATCAACAGATTCAATTGATAGTTAAAATAATGGTTAGTTGCAGCCCTACTGATAACATCAGCTCGCTCTGCTGCTTCTTTCTGCCTTTTTCGTTTGTTATGAGTATGGTGACAAACGGACAGATTTGGTCTCGTGGTCCGATGTGAAGGTGTTTCCCTTCCAAAGACAGGAAGAGAAAAATCGATAGATTATATTGACCTGCAGAAGTGGAGCAGCAGTCTGGTTCATGTCAAAGGAAGGTTAACCCAGAAACACTGGCCTCCCTACACTGCTCTTGAATATGTGACGCATATGTGGAAATCGAATACAGATATCACTGCGGGAGTTCAGTACAGAGGGTAGACAAATTAACAGTGACACCTTACCGTATAATGCAATCTAGTACAACATACATAAACTCTTAGGGCCCTATTTTCGTGGCGTCGCAAACAACCAACACGAGCAGCGCTTCGACCATTCCTGTTTTTGAAATTGGCTTTGCCCGTCTGTGTGGTGTTTTGGTGCCCAGCGCATTCAGTAACCATTTACGATGTGAAATAAAGAAGAATTGTGACTGAAATGGCGTTGGATCGCTGCGATTTTATAAAGTCACCATTTTTTCATTATTTCTTTTTGTCGCCATTGTACTAATTAACTGTTAAACAACACGTCTGCCTGTGGCTGCAGACCAGCGATGTGACTGGCCGAGAGTGTATTTGTTAATCAACACGCTCTGATCTTTATTCACCTGCATGGAGCCCTTTTGCACTTGGTGCTGCTGCACATACATGCACCAAAATAGCAGGCGCGCTTGGAGACGCCCACACAGTCCATGCGCCCGACACGTTTTTGGACAACAATGGAGCAAATTAAATGTAAATCTGGCCTTTAGTTTTTGATATACCTTGTAATGGATCAAGTCGAGCGGTAATTTTGGCCTGATAGCGATGCCAGAGGAGGTCAGAGGTTGAGGCATGAGGATTCATCCTCTGGGGACCGTGATTGCCCAAGACTAAAGAGTAGGGATGACCAACAGGCTGCTCCTCCACATCTGTACCGCACCTTCCCTTTTCCAGCCTCTTCTGTTTTTCAAAACTTCATTTTTGATGAAGCGGTTTCTTGAGGACGTCCGTCACAGCGCAGCGGCGGTACGAGAGGGATGCAGGAAGTGTTGGGACTTGCAGCAAGATGCGAATAGAGCACGTTGTTTTTAATGTGGATTAGTGTGGATGGTTACATGATGTGTGCATAAGCCATGACACACCGCCCAGAGTTTATCACCCTCACTTCCTCACTGCTCTTCCTTCCATTTAATTTATATTGTACACACACACACACACACACACACACACACACAGAGGAAGCTGTGGATTCCCGGGAATGTGGTGTGGTGTTGGGTTAGAGGAGGGTCCATCCGCTCAGTGTTCCCGCCACACCTGAACGTAACGACAGCTGGGACAGAAGCACACACACTCGGACACACACACACACTCGGACACACACACACACACACACACACACAGCATAAATAAGAGGTTATTTATTCTTGTGAGGACACTGAGTATTTTCTTTGGATGTTTCAAAAAAACAGCTTTTTTATTTATTTCTTTAAATTTAAGTCTAAGAATTGTGCAGACTTTCAGTGCTTTATAGTTTGATATTCAATGACACAATTGGTAGAATTAGGCTGGTAAAATAATTTTTGGTTGCAGACCAAAACAGTCTATTATTTGCTTAAACTAACCCTGACCTTTAACCTCTTAAATGCATTCTTTAACATTAACCCTTAAACCTCAATTAAACCTCTTGCCATCGATGGAAGTGGTTTTCACAGAAGGCTGTAAGGGGGAGGGCCAGTGCCTCATGCATAGTGAATGAAGCAGTTAATGGAGCAGTTAATGGAGAAGTTAATGGTTTCTCTCCGAGGAGCGAACAGCTACAGAGACACCAGACAAAACGAACGAAGAACAGGAGATCAGAGTAGAGCACAGTGGAGATAGAAAATAATAGAATACAATCAAACAGTACCGAATGAAGGTCGACTCCTGTGCAGAGACCTGCTTCAGTGTAATAAAATGTAAAATATAACGGGTTGGCTGTTGTTCTATATTTAACTCGCCACCATTAACTTGCTGACAGTGGCATTAGTTTAGCAGGTATCCATGCAGCTATACCTGCATATCCTTTGAAAGGTCACTGAGGGGTAAACATATTTAAGGGTTATGACAAAATCGGTCACAATCATCAATCACAGAAGACTGTAGTAGGGAACTGAAGTTAAAAATGGCCTCTGTTCCTGTAGCTTTGGCCCGACAGTGTATTTTCTTCCAGAGGGTTTGAGTTGCTTTCACTGTTCTATTAGAAACTACATTGAGCAGTGAAAGCTAACGGAGCAGAAGCTAACCTGAGGACGGGCGGGGTTGTGATTATCTTTAATGACACTGTGAGGTGGAGCAGTGACGACTGAGATGCTTGTCCTCCCACCAGCACACAGAGACAGGAAGTGACCGCTCCCCGCCTCATTGTTTTCAGGAGGCAACAGCTCGGATCTTTTCCTGTCAGGGAGACCAAGGATCCTCCCCGCCCCACAAAACTTTAAAGTGCAGCCACAGTTGACCCACAGTTGGCATCGTTTCTGCTTCACGCCTGCCAAACATTAAACGTTTGTGCAGGTATTTGGTAAATGGCCCGTAATTGGCTGTATTTATGTAGCGCTTTTATCCAAAGCGCTTTACAATTTGCCTCTCATTCACTCGCACTCTCACACACCCCAAGCTACCATGCAAGGCGCTGGCCTGACCATCAGGAGCAATTTGACGTAAGGATTGAAAAGTTGACCTGATGATGGCGCGAGGATCAGAGGATCACCGAAGTTATTACAATTCATCCAGCGGAAATCATGAATGTCTGAACCAAATTTTATGGCAATCCATCCAATAGTTGTCGAGACATTTCACTCAAAACCACAAATGTGAACCTCATGGTGGCGCTAGAGGAAAAGTCAGGGGATCCCCAAAGTCAGTAGGATTCATTATCTGGGCACCATGGATATGTACTAAATTAAATGCCATTTCATCTAATTGTCGTCAAGATATGTCAATACAAAACAAAAATATCTACCAGCCAGTGGAACAGGAAAGGTCAGGGGATCAGCAAAGCCAGCAGGCTTCATCCTCTGGGGACCACGAAAGTCTGTATAAAATGTCATTGCAATCCATCTAATACTTGTTGAGATATTTCAGTCTGGACCAAAGTGGTGGATCGACTGCCAGACCGGCATCGCCATCCTTAGAGCCACACTGCTAGCATGGCTAAAAGGCGACTGCAATGTCTGCTGACTCTGGTCTGTGGTCACAGCGTTGATGGTGTACCACGACAGCCCCCCTGTCACTGCCGGAGCACTGATGTCACTCCAAAAGAGCACACCTATTGGCTGTTGGCTGTTACAAGTCGTGTTATTGATCATCGTAAACATACACGTGAATTTGACAAAATATTCTTAACTCAAGGTCCACGTGCTAGCTTTTTCCCACCGCCTCCTTTAGCACCATTGCACTTTTCCTATACATCAGGTCTAGACCGTACTCTTTCTAATATTATTTACAGGGACCCAACAATTCCCACCATGAGCAAGCACTTGGTGACAGTGGCAAGGAAAAACTTCCTTTTTAACAGGCAGAAACCTCAAGCAGAACCAGACTGCCTCGAACGGACCTTAAGTTACGGTTATGTTGTCAGACTCCTGTTCCCAAAGTCAAGTATTGACATGTTTGTAGGCCATTTTTCTGTGATGAGACACTGCGTCTGTTCAGAAGAGGATCTTTGTACATCAGAAGAGGTCACGACTTTACTCTGGGACACCCGATCGCTCAGCAAGATGACTGAGCCCGGCAGGAAGTGATCTTTTCTTTTGATACCTGACACCGGAGAGTCAGACTGCGACCGCGGGCCGTGACATCGCTTTACACACTGAAATCATGAAGATGATGCCACATCATTACATCATATGCTTTTTTAACTTTTTTCTCTGCATATCTCCTCTTGCTGACAACAATAATTCACCCCAGACTGAGTTCACTTACAGCTCTATTCTGCAGTTATGTTGGTGTGCGTCACTACGGCAGTGCAGTGATGTGTTGAGGTCATATCTTTGTGTTTGTGGGTGTTTGTGCCCAAATTAGGTCTTTTGAGGCTTTTTTTTTTTTTTTTTTTTCTATGAGTGTTTCTCATCGGCTGCGGCACTCTGCACAGATCAGACCAAATCTCTGAAGCTGCTATTTGGAGCAGAAAATAGAAACACATTCACAGACTACAGACCAGACTTCTCTCTGGTAACAAAAACCTGGACTCCGTGGACACCCACCAGGGATGGGTGGGTTAGCAGGTGCCATGAGATTTAGTACAGATACTCATGTTACCCACAAGATAAATCCTAAAGGTGATCCCCTGACTTTTATCTCTAGCTTCGTCATCAATTTAAATTTGTCCAATGCTTTGGTTTATAACCAAATACCGCAAAACTAATGACATTCCCATCAGCCTCAGCTGAGCAGTCAGCTGTGTTTAGTGCTAATTAACAAATGCGAGTATGCTATTGCACCAAGCTAAGATGGTGAACATGGTAAATGTTAATCCTGCTAAACATCAGCATGTTGAAATTGTCATTATGAGCATGTTGGCATGCTAATGTTAGCATTCAGGTCAAAGCACCACTGTGCCTAAGTACAGCCTCACAGAGCTGCTAGCATGGCTGTAGGCTCTTAGCGAACATGTAATCTATATGGCAAATTCAGTTCTCCTGAATGTCAGTACTCTAATAGTCGCTCACCTGGTAGAGCATGCACCCCGTCTACAAGGCTGAGTCCTTACCGCAGCGGCTCGGGTTCGAATCCAGCCCGCGGCCTTTTGCTGCGCGTCATCCCCTCTCTCTCTCTCTCTCTCCCATAGATAATTTAGATTAAATCCAGCATCCAGATTTGATCAAATGCAGTTGAACCCCAACCCCATTAGACATTTTGGTTAAAATTATATTTTACCATACTGTGTGTCCATGAATAATCTTTTAATCATTGCTCCTCATCTGAGATCAGACGTGCTGCATCCCCTCGTCAACACGACACAACAGTTTGGGACAAACAAAGTCTTGTAGTGTGAACAGTACTGCACTGGCTTTAACATGTAAACATTTTAACAATTTTTACTTTTGGAGTTGAGTGAAAACAAGAACAGTTTGCTGCCTCGTGAGCTGTAATTTGGCAGTAGATATTCCACCAGTCTCTACGGGAGAACGCAATCTCAGGAAAAGCAGCAGAAGGCTGACTTTTGTTAAATATGAAACACATGAATATCCCGCACGGCCAAGTCCTGCTGGTCTTGAGCGATCGCTGTCTGGATCTCTATCCTGGAGGGTCATATAATGCGTGAACAGGCTTGAGACCTGGATAATTGTACATGGAAATGTTCAGTGTGTGAAAGCTAGGGTACGGTATCGGACCTCAGTACGACCAGGAGTGACAGCTGGTCACATTTGTAATGTTGTTTAATTATTCTTTAATCTGATGAGACAGTTCCAGAGTTAAATCAGAATTTTGCTAATTTTAGACTATTTAAGCTCTTGTATAGCTGCTTGTGTTCGAACAACTTTTATCACTTAAAAAAGTAGGGTTTTTTTTTTTTATATATAAAAATAAGACGGTGTCGTCCCTCATTCGTCCAGGAGTGTTTCATCGTAGAAAAGGTTTCAGTCGTAGTCATCTGGACATTGTGAAAATGGTCTGAGAACTCAGAAACGTCTTGATTCTGAAAACAGTGTCCAGATGACTACGACTGAAACCTTTTCTACGATGTTTATATAAAAATATGTTTATATTTTTCAAAGTAAGGTATTGGACATTTCAAACGACGCCGAGTGAAAGTGGCTAATTGGAGTGCATCCAGTTCTGTTGTGATATCGCACCAGCAGTCCGTTTTCTTTGGTCCGAACTGGAGATGAGAAGTAGATTTTATTTATTTTTTTTTGCTGTCTTTTATATTTGGTGTGTTTGGGTTCACACTGACTAATGACACCCCAACCTCCTGACTCACATGGAGCTTGTTTATTGAACCGAGTCCTGGTAACCTGACAATGACTAGTCCACCCACACGGCTATAGTTTACCACCTCTGACTGTACTGATGCTCTGAATATGAGCGGTGCAGTCTGCATGCAGGATCTGCATCCATCTCGCTCTACCCATAATCCCTTTTGATTTGTTTGTTTGTGGTGGGTTTAGATCGTGTTAATGAATCTCAGTACTCAGACTGTTTTTAGGCATTTATGTGCAGTCATAAGGTACAAATAATATACAGTTCAAATAACATCACAGTTAATATAAAAGATTAACAATGAATACAGTGCAATGACAGCAAAAGAGTTCAGCTAACAATTACTAATGGGTGTGCATTTCAAGAGAATATAAAATGATAATCTCAAAACAGTTAATACAAAGAAAGTATGAAACAATTAAAGCTACATACGAGCTTCAGAGTTTCTAAATCTGAGATGTACAGTGTGAGCGTGTCCTGACAGACGCCGAATCCCTTTGAATAAATAAACAGGAACAGTGTCTCATCCCTCCAAATGTAGGCCAAATTCTCCCCCAACACACACACACACACACACACACACCTCTATCTCCCACTTAAATCCCTGTGGCATCATACTGGCGTCCAAATATCTCACACACACACACACACACACACATATGCACATCCATAACTGGTTCACCATGACAAGCACACACACTTTCCATACCCCTCTCCTTCAGGCTTATCCTAATATACCATGAAAAGCACATGCCGGCATACAGAAATACATTTTCACATATGCTCATAAACACACACACACACACACACACACACACACACACAAAAGCAAAATAAATCCACATCCAGCCAAATGAAACCTGTGGTATTAAGTCTCATGAAGTGAAATCTGTTAAAATTTAATCTCAAGATTCAGTGTCTGGCAGCCTCACCTGCTCAGGTGTGACATTAAATCAGTGGTGTGTGTGTGTGTGTGTGTGGTGTTATCCTACATACATATTCATGGGAGTTTATTTCTGCGTAGATATTTTAGGTCTGGTGTTGCCGCCATGAAGAGTCTGTTGATTTCATCTTTTCTGTGGTCCGTGTCAGACTTTTCACACTCAAACCACGTCCTTCTTTTAGGAGCGAGCTCCTCGTTTCGTCCCGGCCGGTCGGAGTCCTTCTCCTGTTCGGAGTTACCCTGTTCTGCGTCACGTTCACCAGACCCCCCCCCCCCCGGTGTTTGTTTGTGTTGCCTTCACGCAAATTTCCCGCCTGCATCCGTGCGGATGACGAAAATAATCGCCGTCTGCGAACAAAATAAACAATAGAGAGTAATATGGAATAACGTTTTTCTATCGTCAGATCACACAGCTCTAACTTGACTTAAACAACCTGTGTTATTTTTCAAGGATGTAACTAGCTAGCTAAGAAAGAAGATGACACCCCCATTCTTCGTCCTACCTAATTGGTTGACTCTCTTCAACTGGTTGAAATAGCCCGTAAAACAGCACCTCCGCTCTTGTTTAGCACGGGCGGTGTATGTTTCAGGTTAGGCGCTTGCTATAAAACACTGCAGGGAAAGCACGCCGTTATCAACGCGGAAGTTCTGGTGTCGCTTTTCAAAATTCAAAAAAAAGTCTTCAAATTAATGATGTTTTTAGTAAAGTTGAGCTTCCTTCTCCGAACTTATTACCCTTCATATTTCCTGCGTTTATGTGCTAGCCAATCAGATTTCTCTGAGGGCCAGTGGCAGCCCATGCCACGCCCCTCCCTGGACGCGCCCTGCAGAAGTAACATTTTGCTTTTTAAAGACTTCATTAGCCAGGATTGCTGTAACATAGTGCCAGGACTCGTGTGTGTGTGGTGTTTTTGCGAGCACGCCATCCCCTGCAGTCCTGCCAGTGGCCACACATGCACACACACACACACACACACACACAAAGAGAGAGTTTAGTGATATGCTGACAGTAGAGAAAGATGTGGGTCAGTGGTGGGGGTCTTGTTGTTGTATTTAATGATGATGTGTGTGTGTGTGTGTGTGTGTGTGTGTGTTGACAGTGTGCCTGGTGGGTTGCCAGTTTGAGGAAACTCCCCCTCTCTAATCCTGTTAATGTTTATGCCTGCCAGCTCTCTTCCTCTTTTTCCTCCGTGTTTCTTTTTCTATATTTCTATTTTTAAACTTGACATTTTTTCGCTCCGTCTCACGCTGTTTTTTCTGTCTGTCCTCCATCAGAGTTTTTTTTTTCTCCCCCTTTTTTCAAAGCAAGGTTGGTACTTTTCTGTTTCTGCTGCTTTTTTAAATTAAATGTGAACCTATTTAATGATCCGCTGTAACTTTGATTCCCCTGTCTTTATTTTGCTGTCTTTATTAATTCAGTTTTATTATTCTAGCTGTACAAATAAACTCACCTTTCCTTTTCTGGTAAACGTAATCTGCACACCTCCACTTGGTTACATGTGGAATAAAAATGTCATCGATTCGACCATCTGAAATGCAAAGGCATTTTTTGTGTGTAGAAATCAATATATTTCTGTGTAAACCCCCCTTCATAATCGCCCCGACCCTCTAAATCTACTGCACCACTAATCCACGACTGTCTGCTGGTCACTGGGTCAGACAGACCGAGATCCCCCAGCCTTTCTCACACACACACACACACACACACACACACACACACACACACACACACACACACACACACTGTTTTTGTGTGAGTGCCAGATTGAATACAGCTGATAAACAGAGAGGCCACTGCAGGTTTTAGACAAGTCTATGTATATATAGACAGTATATCTATACATTAGAGGTCTTCACAAGTCCGCTCAGTTCTGGGGAAGCGAGACCCCTTTGTGCTGCTTGTTAGCGAGCCTGTACAGCTAACCTGCATCTGCTCGTCGGTGAGTCCGTTCGCCGTGTCGTTCCCGCATCCTCTCCTCGCCACCGCGGGTGTGGATACCCTGGAGCGTTTCTGACGGCAAACGTGCTGTTGCTTAACGTCACAGACCGGCAGGTAACGGAGAGAAATACTCCTGAAGTTGACTCGGTGGATTGTTGTCAGACCCGGGCTAGCTTCTCTTTGGCATAAAGTAAGAGGTCTCCCTCTGTGTGGGTGACGTTTGTGGTACGGGGAAATAGTGGCAGTCATACCCTTCTTCTTCTTCTTCTTTGGATCAGGCAGACTAGACGCTACAATGGCGTATTGCTGCCATGCTGTTTGTTAGTAATGTTCCTTTTGACATTTATTTATAGGTTTTATCCAATACAGAACAGATATTCCATCATTTTCTTCATTTTAGTCCAGTTATCCAGGTTGATTAAAGCGCACAGTGTAAAAACAGTTTCTCAGGTCTTTGAACAGCTTCCTCCTTTGGAGTGTGTAATTGTACCGTAATGTATTTATTTATTTAAATGGATTTTATAAAGTTGGTATCGAAAAAAGTATCGTTCAGGAACTGGTATGGGTACCAATATCGAAATTCTTTTAACAATACCCAGCCCTAGCATTGGGCTGCACGATATACCGTTTCAGCATCGACATCGCGGTGTGCGCGTGTGCAATAGCCACATTGCAGGACGCGCAATGTCACGTGAGGCAAATTGACTCAAACACGTCATTGCTACAACTTCTTTGCTGCTTGATACAAAAGGAAAAAGAAAAGGTTCCCATTTTCCATCGCTAATCTACAAGAAAAGTCTGATATTACATCATTTAGTCCGATTTAAGGGTTTTTGGATGCACGGAGTTTGATCAGTTCCCAGTGTGCTCTGGTGAAGGGGGGCACTTCATCAGTTTCTCAAACAGCCAAAGAGGGCCCCACTAGTCGCCTACCACAACCTGAGAATGAGCGCTGCCCCCCTTCACCAGAGCAGAGAGCGGACGGATGTCTGTGCATGAGGAGCCTGTAAGCATGCAGGCGTCGCAGATAATGTGGTCTGGATGCTGGAGGCAGGCGTTCAGTTACGGCAGGTGGGTTGAGTTTAGCTGAATTCCCATTATCGGCAGCACCTCGTCCCGTTATCTGGTTAAAAGTTACTAAGTTCCTGTCACGGCGCTGGTCCGTGCCCCAATGTAAGAAACGCTTCACACACAAAACCTGCAGTGTCCAGATCTATCTGTACATCCCGCCGGCACACAGATAAATCCGTTTGTTGCTTGAGTTTCTGAGTTTTCCCATCCTCAGCCGCGCCAGGAGGCCTCTTTATCTTCCACCACGCAGATTAAGCGTACAATTGAACACCGTTAGAAATAGATTACATGTAAATAACACAACTCAAGTCCATTTATAAAGTTTATTAAGAAAACGTGTTGTTTTTCCCAAATACCTCTCCACCTGTTCTCGCTCCACTTGACTGATCGTGGGCGATGTCATAATCACCACGGGAGAAAATGTCTCTGGAAATCAGTAAAAGATTTATGCAGCTAAATGAATGGAAAATGACAGATATTAAATTGGTTAGAACATTATTATCTTCTGTTTTATCTTCTTCTTCTGTCACCCAGTTGGCTCCAAAATGTTCTACTGTTGGTGCAGGAGGTGAAAACAGGACTTTTATTTCTTTCTAGAAATTTGTCTTTCAGGTATAAAATTATTTTCTATAACTTCACCTTTGGTCATGGGACATTTGTTTATGTTGCTGCTCTTTTCCACCGCGGCTGCTTGTTAACTGATAGGTGATCAAGCTGCTGTTGGTGTTCTTTCTCTGTTAGGGTCTGTTCGGGTCCGCCGCATTTTGGATCGGCTCCAATTATCCTCCTCTTTTTTTTGAAAATGCATTTATGCACGTCAGGTAGGTTTTCCACAGTTTGGATCCAACATTTTGGACCCGTGAAGACCTCTACTATACAGATTCCAGTCATAGAAATGTTTCAGATAATTGTAATGAGAACAGTAGACAGAGATTAGATCAACGACTGTGTGATTTTTATGTCACGCTTGTCAACGCCAACTGGCCCAGACCAGAGCAGACTTGGTCCAGCTTGGTCTTTTTAGTGTTTTTGGGGGCGCTTTATTAAAAGGTGGACAGTAGAAAGGCGACAGGAAGTGAGGAGAGAGAGAGAGAGAGAGAGGGAATGACATGCAATGAAGGTCCGCGGGCTGGAATCGAATGTCAGGCTGTAACCAAGAGAGTAACAACGGTTTCTGAAATAAAAAATCTAAAACTCGTTTTGTGCTGTGAGGGTCCTGGAACTTAAAGTTGTGATTTCACATGTGGGTTTTACTTATGGGTGGTTTTCCAGGAATATGAGTATGGATTGTTTCAATTTATATGTAACGCAGGACGAAACATGGAAATGCTGCGGAAGTTTACATTTGGGATTATAGGAATTTACAGATGGGAACAACATACGATAAAGATGCACATGTGATTATGGAGGAGTGTTGGCACACTGATTTTGTTTTCCTCAACAGTCTGTGGGACACAGCTGATGACCTTTTCACTGTTCATTAAATCACAACACACACACACACACACACACTCACACACTGACGCCACGTTACACACACACTCACACACACACCTCTGAGGTTTCAGCCTGCTGTTACTGTTCCTGATTAACGCTTCTGACCTTTACTCGTACACACAACCTGATGCTGTGAACACTCACACACATACACACACTTTTGTGTACACACACTGTTTCTTCCTGTCATGTGATGATGTTTGGTTTACACGCGAAAACTTTATTTTACAGCAAAACACAGCAACAAACGATTCTTCTGTTAGAGATGAAAAAACTTTGAAAAGCCGACGCAAAAAAAGCTCCGTATTGGTCGTATGTGGTCTCTTTGTAATAGGACATGCTGAGTAATCTGTTGCATATTAATGTTGCCTGTTTTTGGACGTCTAATAGTTGGTCAGACAGTCCTGTGGGGTCTGAGGGACAAACACAGGACAGACCTCTCAAAACTTCAGCAGTAGAATAGTTTGAGTTTCATGATCACCAACATTACAGGAAACCAGCAGCAGCAGCAGGGTCAAAGGTAAGTGATTGTAAAAGCACGATGAAGCAGTGTGAGTAGTGCAGTTAGTTATTTATTAACCTAAATTATTAACTTCTAACTTACGAACGGATTGTTTTTGCCCTGATGATTTAGAGAAATACGGTCATACACTGCGTGGTGTGGTGGTCGCTGCCTGTTTTCATTTAGATTATTTTAAGCATGTTTGATTTTTCCAACTGGCATCAGGACCGTTGAGAGTGGCCTGGCCTAAAAGAGTTAGTTGATAATCCAGTACAACAGTAAAGAGGAGTGTACAGGAAGCGCTTCTGAATCGTCCATGTGTGCCGGTTGTCCTGTCGGAAGCACAGCTCCTGAGCTGAAAGGATGGTGAAACTGTCTTCGCCAGGCCGAGGAAAATCAAACATTTACTGGCTCCGTGAGGAATGTACAGGGAGGGGGAGCATTGTTTTTATTTCATGTACTTTTATTTATCTCGAGGGCTGGTTCTCGAGTGAGGTTTAAAATGGAGCGTGACATCAACAGGTGGATAATGCGGCCGTTGTACCGGGCCGTTGTGGTGAAGCTTTTCGATTTACCAGTCGATCTACCAATCTTCCAGCCCTCACCTGTCGCGGTGACCGAAAGAAAGAGATCGCGGATACAAGCGGCGGAGATGAGTTTCGTCCGCAGGGCGTCTGGGCTCAGCCTTAGAGACCTCGGAGTAGAGCCGCTGCTCCTTTTTTGTGCCAAACGAGCCAGTTGGGGTGGTTCGGGCATCTGATCCTCCCTTTGGAGGTTTTCTGGGCACATCCAACTGGTAGGAGACCCCAGACCCAGAACACACTGGAGAGAGTACAAGTATCGTTTAGCTTGGGAACGCCTCGCGATCCCCCAGGAGATAGAGGGATGTCAGGTCCACCTCGCTGCTGCCTGTGGAGATTATGCTTCACTAAGTGCACCAGAGAAATCTCTCGCAGTGTAAGAAAATGGCTTTAATATCATCGTCTGTTTGCTGAGGTCGACCCAGCTCTGCTAACCTACATGCTGTGTGTGTGTTTCCAGGCCGCTGCTCTGTCGGTGCAAATCTTCAGCTACAGTAATTTTACTGCACTTACCAGGCATTAAAACAACTAATGTTCGGTATCATATTATTGCTGTAACAACTTAATTAGCCAATGTTTTGGAGGCAATTCATGTGTGTGTGTGTGTGTGTGTGTGATAAAGAAGCAGACTGATCTTTCTGGGTGTTCCTCTCTCGTCCTACTTTTCCTTCCAGGGAGGCAGGAAAGTGGGACGAGCAACGAAGCAGCAGGAGGACGAAACGTTGTTCCCCACTGCGCCATGAGTAAATTATTAGATGACAAAACAAACACACAGATCGTTTTCTTTACGTTAGTTTTGTCCTAAAAGGGAATTTTTAACCCCACCCCCCCCCCGGCTGTGGCTGTGTCGGTACGCTGTTCTGCTCACGAGGCTTCGCTGCTGTCGGAGCGAGGCAGAGCGAGTGGATGTGGGCGGATGTTCACTTGAACTACTCGCTCTCTGTTATGTAACAGTCAGTTCGTGTCGGTTATTCTCGAGAACAAAACAGAGATTGAGAGACAAATGGAGCGAGGGAAACTAGACGGGGAGGGGGGGGGAAGACGAGTGAAACCTCCAAACAAATTCTGATCTGCTTATAAAAGGATCAGGCTGGTATTATGTATTTTTCTATGAAAAGCCCCAAACCAACATTGTATTAGTCCGTCTGTCAGTACTTTACCAAGGTAATTGGTTCCTACTGAAAGCATAAATATATGTCTTTACTTTAAAAGCCACATTAAATCTACTTTGATTCAATATTGTAAGACATTAAAACATGAAAAATTCCAGTGAGGGTTAATACTTTTTATGGGCACTGTATATATCGGCCTCAAAAATCCAGTATCGGTCGGTCTTTAATGATGGCCCCGCCACATACACACACACGTGACAATCTGATCCTCAGTAAGAAACACATTTATTGTATATATTTATTATTATTATTATTATTATTACTATTCTTTGTCTTACTTCTAACTGGTAGATAGTCATGCTCTTACTTTTGGAAATACAGTTCCCATAATGCTTTGGGGGATAATGGGGGAGAATACTTTGCTGTAGGCTACACTTGACAACCTGAGTCCCGTTTTGTGTGTGTGCGCGTGTGTGCCTATATTTGTTTACATTTTGGCAAACTGGCTCCATTGAAAGTAGCCGAATCAGCTGTCGGCAGCTCCTGTCTGCAGCGGAGCCTCGGATGTACAGACGAGTACGACTGAGATTACTGTGATACTGAAGAAAAGTAAAAATGTGATGATTCTCAGTGAACTTCTGGAATATAAGGAGCGGAGATATGACATCCTCGGAAAGCGTAAGCCACACTGAATCTAAAAGTCTGTGTCATGTCTGCGTGCTCATATTTGACAGCGTTTTGGCTCCGAGAAGGAGTGTGATTTTTGAATATCAACAGCTAATTCTATAGCAGTGTAAAGTCTGCCGGACAGATCTTTGGTGAGCGTTCCTCTCCTCACTGTGAACGATGCAGCAAGAACTGACTCCTAGAACCACATAAATGATCCACAACGAGTGTCGCTGATAACGCTGATCCCCGGACCCCTTTACTGATTGCCGACTGTGGTTTTTTTTACTGTGCACTTCCCTGTAACTGCGGATGGATCAGCTGCACACGGAAACTGTCTACACAGAGAAATAGAGTCCCTTCTGCCCTCGGCAGAAATACAAAGTGGACCTGAGATCATTTTCTGAGGTCAAAGAAATCTCCTTCTGGTGGACGAGGAATGTTCAGTGGCGCAGGAAAACAATTTGGGGTGTATATGTGTGTGTGTGTGTTTGCCTCCCATAAACAGACGTATAAAGCAAATCCTATGTTTTAATGGGTTTTTGTGTGTGTGTGTGTGTGTGAATGGCTGGTCCTCCCACAGGAATTCTCTTTCTCGACCCACGTCCATCTGCCGCAACCTCGCTCGCTCGCACTCCCTCCCTCACACACACACACACACACACACACACACACACACACACACACACACACACACACACACACACACTCCGTGCATCTATGTTTAGATCTGGAAACACTTGGATGATCTGCAAATATGCATTTTTTTTTTTTTTTTTCTGCCACAGACACGTGTCCACACATATCTGTGCAGCCGCTGATGCATACAGGATCACACACACACACACGCATGTTTGCGCAGACATGTGACTCTGCATCCACGCAGGAAGTCTCACATGGTCGTCATGGTGACGTCAGCTCCCGCTGTTGCAACATTTGCAGTTTAGCTGACAGAAGATTACAGTAATTAAACATGAGTTCATGACCCCCCCCCCCCCCCGGAATCATTTATTTTGTCCCAGGTAAACTTAATGAACACGTTTGGTTCATTCAGAGCAGCACATTATCAGCTGTCAGACGTTTTTATGGTGTCGTCGTGTTGGTTGTAGCTGCTGCTCTGTTGAAAGTACAGTCGTAGTGATTTAGGTGCCGTAAGAAAATGGAGAAAGGATAAGCAGTAAAGTTCATACTGCTATTGATTTTTTTTATATGCTAACTCAGAAGATGTTGCACTCTAATCAAACACCTTCATGCAAAAAGGCCCAAATCAAATCAAGTAATAAGTAAATTCTAAATGCAAAATTATTATTTAAAATGTCTTTTTATTGGGGAAAATGAAAAAGAAATGAGAATGCATAACGGAAAAGAAAATAGTACACAGTAGCATTTCTGAAGGAATAAACTTTGAATGTAAATAGATTTCATTTGTTTTCCAGAGATATTTTCAGGGTTTAAGATGAAAGCGATGTGAAGTTTTAATTGCCATCACTTTTGTAAAACTTGACGTAACATTCGGTCCTGACTCGTCTCCGTAAAGTGCCGTTAGTGAAGTTGTTGCTGATTATTAGACAGCAGTATCAGAACAGTTGTAGCTGCTTCTTGGTGGTGTTGTAACTTTAGTATTTCAGTGTCATATGAGAGCCGATTGCTGACGGCAGCAGCTTCGGACACAGAGCAGATTATCATCATCATCATCATCATCAGCACAACAGAGTCTGAGGCAGCGAGTTTTCCCTCCCTGCACCACCTTCAGCATCCTGGACCGACTCCACCCGTTTCCTTTGTAGTCAGCAAGTGGTGAGGACACCGCCAAGAAAACCCCTTCCTCTGCCAAACACACACACACACACACACACACACACACACACACACACACACACCCTGTCCAGCGTCCCTGCGTAGTCCAGCTCAGTGAGTCCACATCTGCACTCTGCTGCTGTCAGCCTGTGAGGTTTGTTTTTACCAACTGGTAGGGGTGTAACGGTACTCAGACTTCACGGTCCGGTATGTACCGTAACATTTAGTCATTTATTGTGAAAAATGAAAACGTTCAACAGCGGCTCATTGGCCGTAACCCTTACTGTGACAGTTAAGGCACTCAAAAACTGCCGTTACGTTGTGAATAAGAAAAACGAAATAACACAAATGTCAGTGATGCTCCATCGTAAGACTGTTGATAATTCCTGAACAGCTGCAGCTTGCGCTGGTTTATACAGGGCAGCACAACGGACTAACACGCACACGTGAAGGCACACTGTAGCGGGGCTCAAACACTTCGACCACATGCTTTATGACCGAGTATGGTCGCATATCTGCGGCGATAAACACTCCTGTAGCGTTAGTTATTGCTTTGGCTCGGTCTGAATCTGCTGCGAGGAGTCTCTGTCTCTGTCTCGTTCGGCTGATGCCGTCGTAAATGACACGTTAGAAGTGTTTCCACAGACAAACCCGACTTCAGCCGAACAATGTCGGCATACAGTTTGACGCTCGTCGTTTTCTCTGTAACTAACCGGGAAACCGTAACGCCCCCGTACAGGGGATCTAAGCGTCAGGAGGATCCTCCAGCTCTGCTCTCTTGTTTGGGTTTGCCGTTCGGAGGCAGCGACACTGCACGAGCTTTGCTAACCTGGCGAAGCCGACTAGCATGCTACAGCTGATAGACAGCAGCCGGCGCTCTGCCAAAACGTTAAACATATATAAATACATCATTTTGACAGTAACAGTTTGGGTCACAGGCCGAACCGAACGGTTCGGAACAAATACACACACCGCTACACCCCTAATTAACTGGTGTGTTCAACTACCTGATAATATTCATACACAGATACGTGATCAGTTCCCTAAATCACATGACTTGCTGTGGATTATTCTGGTATCCAGATATCATATACACCACAGACTGAAAGAAAACAACCACAAGGGTGGTGTTTCATTCATATGAGCCTGTAGACTTACACATGTGAGTACTTATGATTGTGTGTGTGTGTGTGTGTGTGTGTGTGTGTGTGTGAAGCAGTAATCACAGAGCCACTGTTGTGTTCACTGTATAATCCCCGACTCTTCATCTCTTTTCCTTATTATTCTCTCTGTTTTTTTTTGTCTTTTCTCATTACTCTTCCTCTCCTGTTAATCCCTCACTTCATAGTTGTTATCTCTCATTTCGTGATGATGATGATGGTGATGGTGATGATGATGACGATTAAAGAAAACAATAAGGTTCAACACTTCTGTTTTTACGGTTTCTGTGCTGCACTCGGGGTGAGACTCTGCTTAGAGTCCGGTTTGGTAGTGTTGCTTTTTTGGTTTTGTGCTATTCTTGTGTGTGTGTGTGTGTGTGTGTGTGTGGTGTAAAGCCTGTCATTACTGTACTGCAGGGAGGAGTCTCGCCTTTTCCTGCACAACCAGAAGATGCAGCTGCAATACACACAGAGTATATACTGTGTGGCAGACGCAACCAGACGACCTGACTCTGCAGATTTAGATTTGAACCATAAGGACCAGAAACACTCGGCATCTTCAGCCAATCAAAATGCAACAGTTAGTTTCACTACAAACCTTTTTAAATGTAGTTTGTGTTCTTTATGTTTATCAATTCAGCAAAAGAACAAAAAACTTAAACAGTATACCAGATGACAAGTATAATAACTTACAGGACAGGTAGCAGGAATACTTTAGAATGGCAGATATACACAGTGCAGACTTTATCCCATGCAAACAAATGACAAAGTCCACTGATTGCAATGAGAAATGTTGTGTTGACTGTTCGACTGTTGAACAGTTAGTTCGTGTGTGTGTGTGTGTGTGTGTGTGTGTGTGTGTGTGTTTTACAGCAGGAAATTGTTGGCTGAGGTGGTGGTAAGCCACCGTCTCATGATCAGCTTAGGTCGTAGATGACAGCCTAAACGATAACCACACCCATGGGATTTGCTGCGTGAAATAAAGCCTCAGGCCTCCCCCCCCCCCGAAGGTTCATGTTTTATTTTAAATGTTTCATGAGATTTGTGGAGGCGGTCTTTCTTGATTGCGCTGAATTTAAACAAACAGGAGACAGGAGCATCAGCAAGCTATCAGGGTTCCTCCACTTCCACCAGAAAAAGTGATACACACAAACAAACAGATAAATCAACCATTTTTATTTGACGACATCACGCGAGTGGGTCGGCCATTAATCGTAGGGTTGGTGGTTCAATCCCCAGCTCCTCCTGTCCACACGTCGAAGTGTCCGTTAGCAAAACGCTCAACGGTAAATTGCTCCGTGTGTGTGTGTGTGTGTGTGTGTGTGTGGAACAGCAGTGTGCAGGAAGTTGCTTTGGACAAAAGCGTCTGCCTGAAAAAAGAACAAAAAGAATCCTGCACACGTCGACCACTTGCACTCGCTTTATTTACGATGTTTTGTCCTCCGAGCGTCATCGGGGAAACTTCATACAGGCAAACAGCCGCGGTAACGTGAATATCTAAACACCGAACAGAGGACGCAGCAGCACCTCCCGGCTCTTTAACTAATTGTAAAGGAAACAGAGCTGCTCCAGCAGAGAATAGTATGTTCACAGATATCAAAAGATAGACTACATAGATACATATCATCCAATAGAATACTTCCATATACAAGGCTGAATGAAACACATTAAAAATAGCACGATGAACCACATACGCACCTATCATTCAGATTGGATTGAGTGTAGAAACAGTAGAAAATGACAAGAACATTGAATCAGGCCTACTAGAACAATATAAAGTAGCTGCACACTGTTAAATAGTGACAATAGGGCAATATTGTCTAAAAATCGAGGCACAGTATATCACAGCATCGCACCGAGGGAGAAGTGAGGGAATAGTTTTTCCTCCCTTCCTTCCTTCCTTGCCCTCCCTCCCCGTCGTCCCGTTGTAGTGTTGGTAGATGACAGAGCTCTGTGTTAATGAGTAGGCAGGAAACATTCTTGTGTCTCAGCTGCTCAGCCTCCACATTCCTGCGCTGCGTCCGAGTGTTTGTACTGTACAAGTCTTTGTGCAACAATCTGAGGTCACAGTTCGCATCGCTGCTCACATGTTGTCTCTGTGCGCTTCAACAAGCCACTTATAACACAGCAAACTTACACTTTCATTACATCCGCTGTCATGGAAACGACGTCTCCAGTCTGTGATTGGATCTGGATTTCATGTCATGTATTGTTCGATGCAGTGCCACGGAGGTTGGGTTTGCTATCATTTGGTTATTAATGATTCTGCTCATCAATTCCGACTCTTTGAGTCAAAACAGTTTCACAGAAATTTCTTTTTTATTTCATTTTTTTAAAACTTGAACACAATTCATATTCATTCATATTGACAATTCACTTCATACAGTTTATGAAAAACATGTAAATTAATTTCATAGTAGAGTCTAATTTGGTTGCTGTTATTAAATATGATTCAGTAATAATCCATAATTCATTCTTTTTTCATTCACTCTAGCCTATTGAAACTGTAACACGGCAACAGTGTAACAACCAATGAATTGACAGTTTACAGGGACGTTATCTAAGAGAAAGTAATGCCAAAGCAGAGAAATGTGGCTTGTGCCGAAACCCCACTGATGACCGAAGCAACATCTCAGTGGGAAAATGTATCGGATACGGCCGACGTGGAGAGCCACGTGAGCGGGGATGAGAAGGGGGGAGACGCGGCGCTCGAGAGCGGGGGTGTGCAGTCGCAGATGCTGGGGATCAGCCCGCTGAGGCAGCGGTCACGGCCCGGAGCGGGCGAGTGCGGAGCTGGTCAGGGGCCGGGCTCCAGTCTGGCCGGCGTGATGCCGGGCGGGCTCACGGAGAGGCCGGAGGGGAAGAGCTCCAAGGTGTGAACGTCCCGCTCAACCCGCTTCGGCAGACGCCCCGCTACCGTGCCGGACTCTGAGTGCACCCCGAGTGGAGCGCCCTCAGCGACCTTGTTCCCCAGCCTAGATGGCTCCGACTCTCAGATTAGTCTGTACAGCGTTCAACACCCTCTGAACAGCTGTCCGCCCTCTCCCAGGACGGACAGACAGGAAATAGATGTTGTTTGTACAGAATAGATTCACAACAGAAAGTCATACATGAAAATATACAGTTATGATGAGAAAATGTAGATTGTAAAACACAAGTGAAGAGGATGGATCCAGGAGGACAATTGAGCAGATTCAGGTGTCACCCACTAAGTAGGAACTGAGCCACAGCACCTCCTCTCCACCACAGAGACCTGGAAGACCTGGAAGACCTGGAAGACCTGGAAGGAGGACAGGCCACCCTAACACAGAGGAGGACAACAGCATTCCCACAGAGAGGAGAAACAAACACACACACAGAGGGAGAGAGAGCCATGATACACTTGGGACTTGTGTTTTTAATCACATACTTTGCTGATCTAAATCAGGAAATGTATGCGTTTTTAATGCAAAATTAAACCATGAATCATTGAGAAAATTGGCGTATTTTAAGCATCGATATTGTAAGATGGTATAACGACAGAGTCATGTCATACTCACTTCTCTGCTGCAGTTATTTCCAGTCGCTTCTACTCTGCCATTTTTTTTTCGACCGTTGTGAAGCTACTTCGTCCAGAAGTCTTAAAATGATGCCCTTTGAACTGCTGGAAGGCTTTTAATGTGAAACATCTGTGCAGGAAGTGACATACCACCAGTGATTGAATGTTTGCACCAGCTGGAAGTTCAAACTTCGCCTAGTTAACAGCGATTGAAAAACAGCACAATGGTAGCAACTGGAACTAATCAGTCAAAAAAACTGTTGTGTTAAAAGGAGAAACTCAGAGTGGTGAGTGTGATAGGACTCTGCGGTACTGACGGAATTAGTAACGTGGAAATGTATATTATTAAATTATTACAGACAACAGGTAAACATGGAGGAAGTGTAGTTTACATTTACAGCGAGTTAAAAAAGGAGCACATCACGAAACAGGAAGGCTCCTAACTCAAAATAAAAGCTATACTTAAGTTCTGCATTTATGAGGAGAGTCGTTTGCATTGGCGATGATGATACTATATAATAATGATACTGCATGTTTGCACAGTGGATATAATGTAGCGTGGGCATCTAACTGAACTACACATTCATTCACTGCAGAAGTTTTCTCCTGATTTGCATCTGAAATGTTGCTGATTCAAGTTTTGGGTGAAGAAAACTCAGACTCTTCCCTCCAGCATTCTTCTTCTCTTCTAGAGGTCAAAGGTCGCACCTTGACTCACCTCGTGACCCTGATGAGATCACTTCCTGTCTCCTAAGAGAAGGGAGTATGTTGTCGTTAACAGAGGAAGCCCCACGCCTGCCTCACAGGGTGGGGTGAGGGTGGGGTTAATCTAATTAACAAGCAGTGTTCCTGTGGAAATAATTCAGAACTCATTTTTACTGTTTAATTGCAGTTACTTCCTTGTTGCTGTCCACTAACAGCGAGGTCTCAGGATGGAGACTGTTCAAGGTGCTTTACATACACTTACACCTTAGAGGCAACTGAAAACAAACGTTAAAAGAGCGAATAAAATAAAATGTGATCATATACAAAAGCCTGAGACACGACATTAGAATAAGAGGGCTTCCAGCCCACAGGAGATACGCGGCTGAAAAAACAAAAGGATTTTGATGACGGCTCACATTTATGTTGAGAAAATAATTGTTAGTTTGTTTCCTGTTAAAAAAACATCAGATCTGTGACAGTTTCAGCAGCAGTGTGAACGTAACCTGAGGACCTGGACTGGGTTTGCACCAGCTGTAAGTTCAAACTTAGCCTAGCTGTAATGTAAGTGTTTACTGAATCCGAACTAACGTATAACTAAATTAAAGCAGGTTGCTCCACACAGACTAGTTCTTACATAGAGCTTAGTTGTTAATAAATACCGAACCATTTTCCTGCTACAAGAATAAAAACGCAACGTTTAGCTGGCTTGGAGCGATTAGACGGGCTAATTAAAAAAAAACGGACAGCATACTCGTCATCAGCAGGCTACACCCACTTGATCTTTACAATGATGTGGGTTATAAAGCATAACGACACTTACCTGTAGGAGCAAATCATCAGGTAACGCTTGTAAATGGATCTTTTGCTGAAAGGTGACGCTGCATTCGATTTCCTTTCCTTCCTACAGTGTCGAAAGCTTTCTGATTGGACGCTGCCACAGATGTTACTTAGTAACTGATTTACAGATTATTAAAGTCTTTACTAGCTAAGACATCTCATACGTTTAACTGGTGCAGCCGAATTTAGTAACTAGTTTAAAACTAGCGAGTCGTTACTGAGGACTTAGGAAGGAGCCCAGTGCTGAGCTCTGAGGGAGTTTCTTCTGAAAAGGTCGGGAGACTCTGTCTCGTTGCACACTGTAAGCTCACTAGTGTGGCACAACGCTCCCTGTGAACATGAAGGCTGACTGTTAACGAGTAACTAAACCTCAAAACCACTTTTTTCAGCTGAAAACCAATGTATATGGGTATTTAGCGGTTTTGTTAATGGATTCAGGTGCAAATCTTGACATTTTAGTGCAAAGTATTTGAATTCTATATATTAATGTTATAAATATGCACAGCGACTGCCCTCTAACCTGGCTATTGCAATTGAATTTTGCTGCTGGCTGATCTGGTGGCAGGCGACGTATAAAACCAACGTCTCCGGACTTTGCAGACTGGAGCATTAGTGAAGAGTGGATTGAGCAAATTGCGTGATTGAGTAGTTAGATTGCACTGTTAGCACAGTAGCGTTAACTGGGACAAACGGCTTGGCTACGGCTACGTGCTGCCACTCCCCCACAGAAACGCACACCGGAGAGCCGCTAGCTCAGCTACGACACAGGTACCCGCGCAGTGGCTCTCTCAGAGGGCCATAAATGTGCTTCCTGTGATCGTCAGATCTCCAGCGGACCAAAGGAGAGTCTTGACAGTGGCTTCTCGTGTCTGACCACCGCCTCTACGTCGCTGTCCATGCTACACTGAGCTCTCCTCCGCGTCATACGCTGTGTAGCCACGAGGCCACGCCTCCTACAGTCGTGGCTCCCTCACTCCTCTGTTGCATTATTTAAAAATGCTGGGAGGAAGGGTTCTAGCAAAATTTGGGGGTGTAGTTACCCTTTAACACGACCCCCTCTGTACACAGCAGCAGTTCAGGATAAATGCATGTTATCAGCAGCTGACAGTCAGGAAGAACAGACTGAATCCTTGAGAAGTCGTTCACTGCCAGCTCTGGCTGTTTATCTCTGCTGCCGTCTGGTGCTGCAAGTTGAAACAAGTCAACTGGAGGGAATTTGGCCCTAAATTTCAACACTAACTCAGCTCATGTCGTCTGAAACACGTCAGAGCTCAGAGATTTAGATATGAGTTATGGAAGAATCCCGCAGGTTAGAGGAGCTGGTTGGGTGCTGGTTTGAGTCCCTAACAGACTGGGAGTCCTGGACAGGAAGCAGCAACTGTTGACGTGTCCTGTTATTGGACTCAGGATGATCCGATCGTGGTGTATTTTTTAAACGTTTCAATCATTTCTATGTATGTTTTACTAGTTGGTGTGTGTTCTTCATTGCCTGAGACATTCACTGCTTACAGTAAACCTGTTTTCAGCCGCTACTGTTAAAAAATACTGTTATGTGGAATAAATTGCGAGTTCTGTGAATGCTGTTACGCCACCTTGCGACACACCCTCAAGCTGCTGCTTGACTGTGCTGATGTTATATTGGAGACGTGGGACTGAAGCACACGTTTGTGCTTGCATGAAAAATGCAAAAATAACATTAACATGAGATGTTACACAACAATCGCATCACGATGACGATTCAGAACAGCGAGCATCTGCATGAACTCTGACAAACCACACAAAAACCAATATAATACATTTTTACTGCTTTTTTTGTAATGATTATTTAAAAACTGGTCCATTCATTCACACTTAAATGTGTGGCTTCTTCCTGTGTGTGTGTGTGTGTGTGTGTGTGTGTGTGTGTCTGACCCTCAGGGAACAGATGCTCACTTCCTGCTCAGTTCTTAGCGCACCTCTTGTTTGTCTTATCACAGACTGATAGAGTTTCTTGCCTCTAAGGTAGACAGTGGAAGCTGTTTATTGTGAATCATTGTGAGTCTGCATGCAGCAGGTCAGTAATCGGGCTTCTCCCCTGCCCCCCACCTTAGTTTGGGGAGCATGTCTTGCTTTTTTGGACCGTAGAAAAGTTGATTTTACACGAGAATCCGGCTCATCTGTTGTTAATGTTTGGTGTCTTGGCTGTGACCTCATCACTCCCCACTGCAAACAGGTTGGAGACGCTAGCGTGTGTGTGTGTGTGTTATGGAGGATGGGTGAATGACCTTAAGTCGTGTCGCTTGTGTCGCCTCGCATCACGTTCATAAACTCGACTGATTCTGGATTTCTGAGGCAGATATTTGCAAGTTATAAATAACGGTTAATCGGCCAATCTGACTTTTTTTTGTCGGATTCCGATACCCAAGCTGTCTGCTCTCTTCTTCCCAAATCTAAACTCCGTGTAACGCTTCCTCGCTACATGGAACAAAATGGGATTATGCTCATAGCAAGTTAACGTGACGCTGTAACTGTAACGCATAACTTCTGAACTTTTAGTGCAGACGTTCACACACCGTCATTGCTTTTAGGCTTGTGCGTATTTAAATTATATTGTTCTAGATAGTTTATGAGCTTGCACCTGACCTGAAATATAGTCCACACGGGTGGTGCTGCAGGGTTGATGGTGTTGTGTACAGATACAGACATTAAAAACAGACCTGAGCTGCTCTGTCATCTGTGTGTCTGCCTCATTACATGCTTCTGTATATCGTCACCAAACCACTTCAAAACCGACCTGCTAAACTGACATTACGCCCCCCCCCACCCACTTTCTAAAAGTTTGTAGTTAAAAAGACACAATGTGAATCCTCGTTTTCTGAGCCATTTTCCTTTTATCAAGCTTTAAACACGTAGGAACTTCATCCATGCAATGTTTCAAAATGAGATCTTGACAGAAAGTGCAGAAAATATACCTAAAACTTCTAAACACTAGAAGTCAGTTCCTTGGTAACGTTAGCAAATAACCGCGAATGTCATTGTGAAGGCCGACCACTGCCTTTACGTTAAGATGCATTTATTGTGAAGGACATGCAGGAAGTGACGAGTAACAGCAGAAGCTTAACGCGTTAAAATGAGCACACTGCAGCAAATGAAGGGTGCAGTATTTGATGTTGATCGGTGACCCGACCTGCTTAATAAGGTCGGCTCAGTGTCGGGGCTGATAATGACCTAATAGATCATATTGGTGCATCCCATAAACAACATAAACAAACGTTTTTGATAAGGCTCCTTTAAATTGAGACCAAGAGCAGTTTACAAACTTGCAGACAGCAATATATCTGTGGATGAAAATAATAATAAAATCATACTGGACGTGCTGATGTATCAGTCAGGCTTCGTCAGTAGTAGTGGTAGTAAATACAACCCCTGTGTGTGTGTGTGTGTGTGTGTGTGTGTGTGTGTGTGTGTGTGTGTGTGTGTGTGTGTCATGGGTTACATGACCGTAGGCCTGTATCATCACTTGTCTCCTCACATGACACGTTCACATGTAACCGGACAGAAGCGTCTGTGAGATTGATGTGTCCTTAAAGCGTCTCTCTTCCGCTCTCTGAGTGTGTGTGTGTGTGTGTGTGTGTGTGTGCCTAATATTTTGCAGTACAAGTGTTTTTCATTAAGCTCACTGCAGCGAATACTACATATCTGTTTCACTATCCCACTTGGGGACAGTCGTTGACATAATGCTTTCCCTGGCCCCTTCCTCTAACCCTCACTCTAACCTGAACCCTAAAACCAAGCCCTAACCCTCAAAAAGCCGTCTCTACCCGTGGGGACGTCAGTTTCTGTCCCCACACTGACACAAGTCCCCATGAGTTAGTGTGCATTCAGGTTAAAGTCCCCACTGGGATATAAGAACATGAAACACACACAGTGACGAGTCTGACGGCTGCTGTTTGCTCGGAGGATAAAAGCGGGACTGAGTAGCTCTTTGTTTCTCAACCGCACTGTTTTATATAGCACTTCCTGTGGCCGCGTGACCCATGATGCAACGCTGCCTGCGCTGTTGATGCTCAGTTGTTCTCAATGTTTGATATAACATTTAAGTCCTGGTTACAGAAATGCAGGATCAATTAAATGCATATGCATTATCTATTTTAATGGTCTGTCAACAGCAAAAAGGCCAAACTCTCTCTTGTTCTCTCCAATGCGACAATTTGCTGCTTCTCTGTTTTTATATCATCGTAAACTGAACAGCTTTGGGTTTCTGACTGTTGGCCAAATAAAACAAACCATTTCACCCGTCTCCTTAGGCTCTGGGAAGTTGTTAGGGGCATAGCAATTAGACTGAGCAGTTAATCAGTTAGTATAAAAAATAATTGATTAATGATGATGATCATTTGTTAGTTATAGCACTAATCTCTGTCAGTGACTTGCATGGTTGATGTGACGCAAATATGTGATAACATTTTCACACAATTTCAATCTCAGTTTCATCTCTGTGTCCAGTACAGAGAGAGGTCCAGGACGGGTTTAGCCTAGCTTAGCACGACGACTGGTGTCTGGGGGAAACTGCTAGCCTAGCTCATGTTTTTCCGGCGATTTCATCTCCAACCAGGGACTACTTCATAATAGCAGGTTTTAAGGTAAAATAGACTTCTATAAGGAGATGCGGCTCAGTGTTAGGAAGCTTTTTGACTGTGTGACGTACAGTTTGGCAGTTACGAACCGAAACGTGTCTACCTTTGCTAGAGATCCCCTTGATGGGGGATATGTGCTTATGTGTGACCAGACATCCACGTTTAATAACTGCCTTGTTGCCCACCCTGAAAATGTCACATTCCTACCGTGGACGGTTTCACTTTCAGACACTTTTGGAGTTGTTTGAGGGAGTGTTTTTCTTCTTTGATGGAGCTAGGCTAACAACTTCCCCCTGCTTCCAGTCTTTGTGCTAAGCTAGGCTAACCACGTCCTGGACCTCTCTCTGTACTGGACACAGAGATGAAACTGACATCCGTGTTCTCATCTGAATGTCGATAATTCACCTGTTTAGCATTTGTCTTTTTCCATTAAACTGCACTGTTGAAGCTGCTAACCAGCAGCGTTTTAATCTTGATATTTGACTGAAAGTTGTTGGAGGACTGAAGTCCTGTTCAGTGACGTGTTTGTTTCTTGATGAGGAAGCCTGAAAATACGAAAGTGGCCGCAGTGTTGCCTGTCAGCAGTGCAATCTGTATCGGCTGGAGGAAGTGAATACAGTCGATTATAGTGAGTGAGTAGAGGTCGACTGATGCAGTTCTGACAGATATTCAACATAAGCACGTTCATGCGAGACGTGGCTTTTGCTCATGAGGCCTTGTTGGATTTTAAAGCATCATTAGTAGTAGGCAGTGTTTGAATCTAAACACTGAAAAACACCACAGAACCTTTCCATGATTGTTGCCTCCAGAGGAAATGAACTCTCGGTCTGTTCTTGCTCCGTTAACAGAACAAATGTGTTTTTAAGAGTTCAGCCTCACTAGAACAATGTGGAGTAATTGGCCTGACATTTCTTGGCCTCTCTTGGCAGGATGTGATTTCACCAGTCGTGGCCTTGAGCGGCCGACCTCTGCCCCTCTGACTTCCCCGAGTGTGACGACCGTCGTACCTCAAGTTTCTCTGCTGCCGCGTCTGTGATACAGATTATAAAGTGCTGGTTGATGTTGATTGTGGCTTGTCCGTTTACTCTACATAACAAGCTGCGAACAAGCTTATTTTCACTCAGTCTCCAGTTTATTAGGTACACCTAGCTTAATCTAACGCAGTCTAATCCAGCAGTCCTGCAGTAAATCCTCCTTCGTGAAGGCTGTAAGGTTTGGAGGACGTAGTTCAGCTGTTGAATTCTCTTCTTCTTCTCCTCTCGGCCGCTCCCTTTCAGGCGTCGCCACAGCGAATCATGTGCCTCCATCTAACCCTGTCCTCTGCGTCCTCTTCACTCGCACCAGTTAGCTTCATGTCCTCTCTCACTACATCCATAAACCTCCTCTCTGGTCTTCCTCTAGACCTCCTGCCTGGCAGCTCCAGCCTCAGCATCCTTCTACCAATATATTCACAGTCTCTCCTCTGAACACGTCCAAACCACCTCGATCTGTCCTCTCTGACTTTATCTCCGAAACGTCTAACACGAGCCGTCCCTCTGATGTCCTCGTTCCTGATCCTGTCCGTCCTCGTCCCTCCCAAAGAGACCCTCGACATCTTCAGCTCTGCTGCCTCCAGCTCTGCCTCTCGTCTTTAGCTGTTGAATTGTATTTTTGTAATTTTTGAAAAAGTGACAGCGTTTTGGAAAGCAAAGGTCTATTTACACACTTTGATGGTTTGTTTGATGGCTTGAATAATAAAATATTTAAAATGTTTACTGGTTTTTTTTTTCTTCCTTTACTTTAAAAAACATGTTTTGCCCAAACAGACGCATCTCTGTTTGCAACGTCATTTATTGAATTCTCTCATCCTTTTCTCTCTGCAGACCTGTCCAAGAACAGACTGACCGACGTCCCCTCAGAGGTCTGCCACCTGGTCGCCTTGGAGACAATAAACCTGTATCACAACTGCATCAGGACCATCCCAGACAGCATCATCAGCCTGCAGTCACTCACCTCCTTAAATCTCAGGTACACACAGCTCAAACACTTGGTCTCGCTGCAGTCGTACAGTGTGAGAGCCTAAACTCTCTCTCTCTGCACCAGGGAGAACTTGTGGATTTTAAGCGGGTGTTGCATTCTGGGTATTATGCAGCAGTGCTGTTGCTTGTGAGTCTAGCCTGCAACAGTATCTCTGAAACAGTACTTTGTAGTAAGCTTTATTTACTTTAACAAGTAATCTGTTGACCTTTACTGGAAACGTCTCAACACTTTACTGAAGAAATCATTCAGATGTGTGCGGAACACATAGAAAAATAGAAAATATGTGTATTTATAATTGTAATCCTTCCTTCAAGCTGATAGCAGACTGAGCTTTCCACTTACTGATGCTGCGTCCCGACCGTCCACCTGCATGTTTTCAGTTCCACTGACTCTCATACAATATTTACATAAATATACAGGATATGTTCACTGTAAAATCTGCTTCATTAATTCAAAGTAAAACAATCTCAGAATAGTTTCAGACACACACCAAGCAAAAAAACAGCGATCTCTCAACAACAAGAACACATCACATCTCCGTCCTACATTAAGCCGAAGTATCAGAGTTAAGGTGTGTGTGTGTGTGTGTGTGTGTGTGTGGCTGCTGTCTCCACACTCTGAGCGCAACATCAGACTGAATCAGAGTGACGAAGCAAAAACAAAACAGTGTCATTGTCCTTTAATGTGAGCAGACTGTGTATTGTGTGTCGGCTTACGGTCGCGGCGCTTCCATTGTTCTGCCCGTCTGAGCTGCAGGTGTGTGTGTGTGTGTGTGTGTGTGTGTCCTTTTCACCAGTGCTGTGCCGTTGGTGGGGACATGGCTGTGTGTGTGTTGAACCATTGACGCTGTAGTTCATTTCTATGAAAGCTGCTCAGTGGCGCATGAAGCCAAAAATGATGACAAACTGATTTAATCGTGCGTCCTCTTCTAGACTTTCCAAATGTTATCGGACCGAACGGATCAGATTCTGACAGCGAAACGAGTCACTTCACGGGGGTTGTGACTCTCAAAACACGTATTCACCGTTTTCCAGCCGCTTCTTTCACAATGTAAGTCTACGGGGGGAAAGTCTTGTCGGGCCGGAGTGCATCACATGACGACCCAGAAGTTGTAATTCCACGGTTTGGCCACTAGGTCGAATTGGCTTCAAAGCCCGGCGCACTTCATGAGGGTTTGGGTAAACTGCAGGCGTGCCAAGTGTCAACACACACAGCTGGCATTTAGTGGACTGTTAGTTAACTCAGAAACCTTACACACACACACACACACACACACACACACACACACACACACACTCTGTCAGGTTGTGTTTAAAGGTCGAGGTGAAATGAGCTTTCACATCTGATAATCTGATATGTTTGTGTTTACGCTGCCTCACTTTTTTGATGATCTACTGACGTTAACATCTAGAGTTGAAATTATTAATCGACGAGTTGCTCGACAAGATTAATCGGCGACTGTCCCGATAATTGAATAATTGTTTAAGTCAAATGTTTAAATGCCAAAAATTCTCCTGTTCCAGTGTCGTATTGTATCACAGTAAACTGAATATATTTGAGTTTTGGACTGTTAGACATCACTTTGCTTATTAATACTAGGAAATAATAATCGGCATTTCTCACTTTTTTCTCACATTTTATTGACCAAATTAGTAATCGATTAATTGAGAAAATAATTGGCAGATTAATCCATAATGGAAACAATAGTTTATTTCAAGACATTCTCTGGTTTGAGCTTCTCCAATCTGAAGATTTGCTGCTTTTCTCTGTTTTATAATATTGTTAATTGAATATCTTTGGGTTTTGGACTGTTGATTGGTTAATTGGAAATCTCATCAAAAGATGAACTGATAAAACAATCATTAACTGCAGCTGTAAACACAAAATGTAATTAATCTAGCTTCAAGGAACCAAACAGTTGTAATCAGGAACAACTTTTATTTGAATAGCACCTGTCATGCAGCCCAAAGTGCTTTACAAAACAGGATTAAAAAACCAATGTTAAAAAGTACGACAACCAATAAAAGTTGTGTTTTTTGACTAAACTCGTGTTTGATGTTATGTGGTTACGTTATCATACGTTAGCAGTTGCCTAGTGTTTCTGTAGTGGTGACAAAACATTAAAACATACAGGCTACATGCAGCATCAGCAGTTTGAATTAAACTGAAGCTCCCTGCGCGCTCCGGGGAAAATATTACGCCAAACTCCCTTTAAGAAATATGACATATTAACAATTACTTATGTGTCGCAAAAACACACAACTCCTGACACACAAGATAAAAGGCGTCATATGTCGACAGTCTTCTTGTCAATTTGGCATCAATATAATCCAGAAAGATAAACTGTATTTCCATACTTACATACTCTCCGTACTTGACATTTTGGATTGTGTCGCCTCAACTCGCTACCAGCCTCCGTTGGTTAGGTTCGCTATTTTAGTGGGAGAAGACTGTGGGAATGAGAGGCGAACGTTTCAACTTCTCACTAAAATATATGCTGGTTGGTGGATCAGATACACGCCGAATTAAACACCAACTCATAACGCTGTTAATTCACTGGCTGTCATGTTTGTGTGAGTCTGTATTTGAGGAGGTTTCTTTCAGTTTGCTGCTTCCCGTTTGGTGCCGGAGAGATACAATATGTGCGCAGACGATAAGAACCAGTGAGGTTTCTTTTGTTTATTTCTATGATTTCAACACAAATTTGTTGTTCACACGTAGCATTATCAGGGAAAAATATGGTGCGTCCTCTGGACGCGTCAGAGACGCAGGACGCGTACATCACTGGACAACTATACAACAAAACATTAAAAACAACGCCAATAAAACAGGAACAAATGATAAATACTAGCAAAGATAAACATGTAGGACCTGGCAAGGTTGGAGAAGCCCAAATTAATATCCAGATTAAAACCATAGGTCTTTAATGTGTTTTTAAAAAGATGAAGTTATAAATGATTTTCTTTAACCATCATATTTTTATCTTTAGTGAATCAGATCTTTTCCTCTCAGCTTCACACCTGCAGTCACCTGATTATGAATCCGTTATTATAGATCGACACGCCGATACGCAGCTCATTAGCATGAGTAAGCACACATCCTCTTCTCTCTCACACACACACACACACACACACACACACACACACACACACACACACACACAGTGTTTCTAGTCATGGTGCTTTAACTGAGTAAATTAGCAATTTTTAATGAATGATCAATTTAATTAGGCTTTTAGATACTGGTAGGAAAATAATCAGAATGCATGAAACAGAGAAGGCTGTGTGTGTGTGTGTGTGTGTGTGTGTCACATTTGAATTTTAGTTTTCAATTTTCACACACACACACACACACACACACACACACACACACAGAGCCACAACAGGAAGGAAGGAGGCTCTACCTTCCTCCCCAGGAATAATGCAGCGTTGTTTTTAGTGTCTTTGCAGTCAAACAGCTCATTGTCATACCTGAAACAGAGAAGTTCCATCATTTTGATCCATTTGACTTGTGTTAAAATTGTACAGATGTATAAATATTCATCAGTGAAGTTTTGTAAATCACAGCATTGCATTAAATTATGCTTTGCTTTTGAGGCATTTCAGTCCAAACCACAAACGTCAACCTCATGGTGGCGCTAGTGGAAAAGTCAGTAGGATTCTTCCTCTGGGCTCCATGAATATCTGAACCACACTTCGACACGTTGACGCGTCCGACACTTTGGTTTCTGACCAAACACCTGCAGAGCTGACGGCGTTCCCATCAGCCTCAGCTGCGCTCTGTGTTTACTGCTGACTAGCTAATGTTAGCATGCTAACACGCTAAACTAAGATGGTAAACATTATACCTGCTAAACGTCAACGTGTTAGCATTGTCACTGTGAGCATGTTAGCATGCTGATGTTAGCATTTAGCTCAAAGCACCCCTTGCTGCTAGCTTGGCTGTTGACTCTTAGTCTTGTTTTCTTCTTCATCATCTCCTAAAACATAAAAACAACCCAGAAAGAAGCAGTGACACGATTGTAACAAACTTTATCTCAGATTTGTGTGCTTAAAAATACTGCAGTTTCGTGTGTGTGTGTGTTTGTGTGTGTGTGAACAGCTGGATAAACTCCCTTATATGTTTCCTGAATGTTATTTTCAGAGCTGAGTCAGAGGGGTGTGTGAATACTGTGTGTGTGTGTATGTGTGTGTGTGTGTGTCAGGACAGTACATCTACGTATCTGTGTGTTAGTGTGTATTATGTGTGCCTGTGTTTCTGTTTCACTGGTCCCAGATTAAAGGCGCTGTATGGTTTGCTTTTCTCAGTCAGATTTCTTTACACAGAACGCCCAAAGTGCTTTACAGACACAAGTTAAAACAAAAAAGAGACATTACAGTGATTGTTTTGCCATGGAGGAGCTGCTCTGGACTTGACTCAGTAAGTTGATTATGAATTTATCATCAAGCGTTTAGTGAAGCTTCAAAGGAGTAAATTAAAATGTAATCAAAACACAGAGCCGCCTTGAGTCTGCTGTTTCATCATACTAGCCAACGAGTGAGTCAAAAACCTTTTGACCTATTAAAGAAGAAGAAGTGACATGTTATTATCGTAATGTCTTGGTTTCTTGGAAGTTGCAGACGCGTTACACACCCTCCCTTACGCTGCCACTGCTGGCTGCCAAAGTGCAAAGTCACAAAGTGCGATTTGACATTCAGAATTTACTCACAGCAGAAGTGCATGGCTTGTAGAGCAAGCGTCAGGGGTGAAAAAAGGTTCATTTAGTTCAGCCCACCAGATGCAGACATTTGACAAACTCTCAAAGAATACAGTAGTAATGTCACTTATCCTGCAGCATCAGTACTGAAAGTAATACATTTTGTTTTTGTCACTGCTACGCAGTAGAAAAACCCCGAAATCTGCTGCTTTTCCACCAGCTGCCCGTCAGACGTACCGTTTAAACGCCTAAAAGTCGATCCCAAATCGATCCACAGGATCAGGTTTGTGACTGATCCGGGCATCGGCCATAAAGCCCGGTTCATTCCCAGTCCTTTGTTGGATTGCTCCGGGGTACGGCAGCTGTCAAGCGAGTTAGCTAGAGGCAAATTGTAGTCCAAGTTTGCGCTGTGTAGCATTACTGTGTAATAAAAAACAGAAAATGTCTTGGATTGGGAACAAAAACCATGATCAGAAGATCTCTTCCTAAAAGTGCAGCAAATATTATGATATAAATATATGTGTATGAGAGGACAGTATTGACATGAGCGTCGTGTAGCTCGACCACGTGGAGCTGTTCCTCTGTTTTGCTACTAAAACCAGTCTGAAATATTCTATATAACACAATATTTATGTGTGTGTGTGTGTGTGTGTTTGCGCGTTAACACCTTCAAGCTGGCTCGTTCCATGTGGTGATTTGGAATTTAACATATCAGGTGGCGTGTGTGTCACGTCATTTATGGTGTGGAGATCTGATATCTTTATACACACACACACACACACACACACACGTTTGTACATGGAGGAAAAGGGAAGTGTTGATGTGAGATCATTTTTCCCCCCAGTGGGCTTGTTGTTGTCTGTATGGTACAAAAGTAACAGCAATAAAAACACTCGATGGTGAATGTGAAATCATATTATTGAACACGTTTATTGTGTCACGCATTAACTGTTCACGTCTTTCCGTTTCACTTTAATGCTGCGTTGGAGAATTAGTGTTAAAGTATTCATGTTCTTTTAAAATGGCTCATTGTGGTTCTGCTCTCTCATTCGTTTTCCTCCTAATGTCTCTGAAACAGTCCGTAAAAATGATCATTCGTTATTAGAATTTGTCGTCTGGGCAACTTGTTTATTATTTGTCTATTTTAAAAAGGTTTAAAAGCACCGATATAAATGTGCCACGGTTATCTTGGCAGCTCGTTGTGCAGCCGTACTCCCAAATCCCAGATAACAAGTGAATAGAAGTGGCTTTTAAATTGTTTTGAGATTTAGTTTTAAGTAGTTAGTTGGACATCATCAGCGTGATGATAATTTATTCTTTGCTAAATGAATGAGTAATGTTTGTGTTGCAGTCGCAACCAGCTGGGCTCTCTGCCGGCCTGTCTGTGCGGTTTACCTCTGAGAGTCCTCAACGCCAGCAACAACAAGCTGGTCAGCCTGCCGGAGACCATCGGACAGCTGCACAGCCTCATGGAGCTGGTAAGACCGTTTGTACTGTTTCTGTCACAGAGCTGAGTGGGCTTCACACTCGCAGGTTAGCAGTAACTATTTTCATGTTTGTATATTTGAATGTGGGTGTCTTAGTGGTGTGTGTGTGTGTGATGGGCGGTTCATTGAAATGTTTATGTGAGAATTGTATTTGTCTGTGTTTGTGTGTGTATATAAAATTGATTGTGTACCAAATTTCACCAAAAACATTTGGATTTTTTTTTTTTTTTAAAGGAGCAGAAAGTGTTGAATAGATTTTCTTACTTGCAGGTGGAAGAAGTATTTACATCTTTTACTTAAAAGTAGCAACATCACACTGTGAAAATACTCTGTTACGGGAAAAAGTATTAGCAACAAAAAGTACTTAAGTACTCATTAGACATTGTAAAGCTACTGTATCACATATTATCCGATTCTTAATACTAAAACATTACTGTTAATGTTGTAGCTGGTGGAGCTAATTTTAACCACCATACTTTATATACATTACTAATTGGTAGTTCAATCCTTAACATTATGTCATTTTAGAAACTCATTACAGGTTTTCTGTGTAAAATTTTAATCTGCAAAGTAACTGAATCTGTCAGAGAAATGTAGTGCAGTAAAAAGTAAAATATTTGTAGAAGTATAAAGTAACTTAAAATGGAAATACTTAAAGTGGTCACATTACGCTCATTTTCAGGTTCATGGTTTTATTTTGGGGTTGACATGGTTTAACTTTCAACAAACACCATATTTTCCTCACACTGCTCATCGCTGCAGCACCTTTTGTCTTGAACGCTGCGTTTTAGCTCCCGAGTGAGGCGTCGCACTTCTATTGGATCTTTGTTGGGAGTTGCACACGTGCAGTACCGAGGTAACTGCTAGCCAATCAGAAGCAGAGTAGGGCGACAAAGCCGCTTCAGTCGGTAACTACGGCTTCGGTTCAGCCGGTAACTACGGCTTCGCTTCAGCCGGTAACTACGGCTTCGCTTCAGCCGGTAACTACGGCTTCGGTATGGCTTCCGGTCAGCCGGTAACCACGGCTTCGCTTCAGCCGGTAACTACGGCTTCGCTTCAGCCGGTAACTACGGCTTCGGTTCAGCCGGTAACTACGGCTTCGGTTCAGCCGGTAACTATGGCTTCGGTTCAGCCGTACACGTTCGAGTCTGATGCCGAAACAGAGGCAGAACGACCCGAACCAGCTCCACAACCGAGACTGGAGCGAGACGCTTCAGCGTGGGAAGTTATTCATTTGCAACGAATTAATCTTTCATAGTAACGTTTTAACTGTGCACTGTCTCACCACAGTAACAACTTTACACCCACCGACCGACCGGAGGGTGTCTAACGTTATTTTAATGTCATCTTTAGGTGGACTTGTGGAAACTGCTCTGTTCGTGCATTATGACGCGTGTTACACAGCGACGTAGATACGTTACGGAAGTAAAGGCCGGCCTGCAGTCGAGCTGTTTTCAGTTCAGGAGCAGAGCTTTCTTTGGGAGAGGGTAAATCCCTTTGGGGTGGACTTTGGGCTTTTTCACTTTGCAAACCTATTACATGCACAAAAAAGCTAAATAACACTAAAGGAAAGGGAAGAAGCCAAAAAGCATAATATGACCACTTTAAGTAAAGTACAAGTACATCAAAATTGTACTTAAGTACAGCACTTGAGTAAATGTACTTAGTTACTTTTCCACCACTGCATACTTGTATTTTTATGTCTCTGGGCATCAGTTTGTTAGCTGCACTCCAGAGGACTTTGTTCTGCTGAGTTTACAGTAACCAGACTCCTCTGGTGATGAGCACAGATCAAAATCTGCCTCCAAGACATTAACAAAAAGAAACAAGCAAATATTTGCACTGACGTTTGTATTTTACAATCCCGTTTTCATGAAATACCTTGATTTGTCACTGGATTAGCCAAAAACACTTTCATCGAGTTTTAGTTCTAAATTGTTTCTCAATTGAATTTACTGAAAATGTACTATATCATGATATGTATTGATATCCTAATATTAAAATACATATACTGTACACCACCAGCACCAGATCAAATTCATTAAATCAGGAAATGTTTGAAAGCTACCGACATATTGTTCTGCAAACGTAATTCAACAGTCAGACTCGGCAGTGTGTTGTCAGGGAGGAGCTGCTGTTATGTAACACTGATTAAATACGCTTCATTCATTTTCCTTGAATATCTCTGGCTTCACAGAGAACAACAGACTCTGAACTAAAACGTAACTTTCACTAGAATCATATTCATAATAAAGGTCCGGCATCGGGCTAAAACATAATGAAACGCCTCCAGAAGCTTCAGCGGCAGCGAACGTGAGTGGTGTTGTTGTCTCGTTCCTCTGCAGGACATCAGCTGCAATGAGATCACGGCTCTTCCTCGACACATCGGCAGACTCAAAGCTTTGCGAGAACTAAATGTACGCCGGAACCTTCTCTGCGTCCTGCCAGAAGGTGAGTTTGAAAGAAAGAAGTGCATCTTTGAATTTAGCCCAAATGAACCTTTTTGTCCTTTTTTTATGTCGACATGTAGTGTCTTGTCTGCTGGGTGGACAGCAGAGACCGTTCTTACTATGACCCAAAGGTCGGTGAGGTTTGTTTGGAAAACCTTTTGTCTACTTTCAGAGTGTAATTTAGACGAAGCTACCATTTACGTTCTCTATATGTGGCAGTTAGATCAAACAAACCCTTATAATTTCTGTTTTCGGCTGGTCCCACCTTACCTTCGTATCTTACAAAAGAGGGCCGAGCACTTCAAGAAGGGAATTTTTAGACACTGCTATTACTTTTATTGATTGTTATTAAAAAGTTAAGTGTGGATAGCATCTGAATTACAATTAAACACAGAAATAGAACAATCACGTCTATATACAAGATGGGGAGGCGCATTTGAGACCACAGAGTCCTGTGTGTGCACTGCCACACCCGTCCCAGTCCCCAAAAATATACTTAACCCTCAGTATGACTGAAGAACAGCCTCCAGGCCCCAAGTGAGTCAGTGACACAGAGATCAGTGACAGCCACAAAGCTCTCATCTGGAGAGACACCGCCCAGTCTGACTGACTGTCTGACTGTCTGTCTGTCTGTCTGTCTGTCTGTCTGTCTGTCTGACTGACTGACTGTCTGTCTGTCTGACTGACTGACTGACTGTCTGTCTGACTGACTGACTGACTGTCTGACTGTCTGTCTGTCTGTCTGTCTGACTGACTGACTGTCTGACTGACTGACTGACTGTCTGACTGACTGACTGTCTGTCTGTCTGACTGACTGACTGACTGACTGACTGTCTGACTGTCTGTCTGACTGACTGTCTGTCTGTCTGACTGTCTGTCTGTCTGACTGTCTGTCTGACTGACTGACTGACTGACTGTCTGACTGTCTGACTGACTGACTGTCTGACTGACTGTCTGACTGTCTGTCTGACTGGCAGGCCTGTGACTGGAGGGTTGCCAGAAAGTGTGTTTTGAGAGTTATGAGAATTGTTCTCTCTGGTTTCAGTTTGTGATACTGTTCATATACTATAATATAACACTGTTGTTGTTGTTGTTTTTTTATTATGGCTGCAACGACTATTTTCATTATTGATCGATCTGCTGTTTTGTCTATAAAATGTCAGAAAATAGTGAAAAATGTCCAAAACTTCCCAGATTCCAAGGTGATGTCTTCACATGTCTTTTTTTTTTGTCCAACCAACAGTCCAAAATTCAAAGATATTCAGTTTACAATAGTAGCAGACTGAGGAAGCCAGAAGAGGAGAATTTTGTCAATTGATCATTAAAATAATTGCATATTAGTTTTCTGTCGATCGACTAATTGTTGCAGCTCTAAATTAGATTATGAGATCACACGTGCTTTTTCTCCCGCAGTGGGTTGAATTATTGTTTTTCAAATGAAATACTCTGAAACAAATGTTTTGTAAATATGATCCATTACTCCCGATAAGGAAGCAGTTTAAAGTTGTAAATGTTGTAAATGTGACTATTTGTTGATGGCCCACCTGAGTCTTGACTGATGGAGGAAGGTGCCCAAATGTAACTGCAGAAAACATAAAAGATTATTTTGGAGAGAAAAAACATGGAAATCTGTAAGCACTGTGAGCACCTCCCCAATGAAACCTGGAGGGGGTTGATTGGCACAAACCACCTGCCTGGTCTGAACCACAGTGGTGCTTTGTTATTGGACTTCCTTGGTAGTCAGGGACTGTCCGGTTTTCGATGTAGTGAGTCCCCGGCACCCACAGGTGCTCGTTCGAGTGGGTCCCCAATAAAAGTAGTGTTTTTTTTTTTTGACAAATTGTAGTGTTAAACTCGTGTTTGATGTTATGTGGTTATAATTACGGTTATTCACGTTTGTTGAAAATTAAACAAATAAAATCCCAAATCTGTAAATGCACTGCAGACACACAGCAGCTGACAGAAAGAGGAGGTGATATTATACAGAGAAATAAATAAATAAAGATATATATATATATATATCTGCGACGAGTTGGCCACTGTCCAGGGTGTACCCTGCCTAAGGCCCAAAGTCACTGGGATAGGCTCCAGTCACCCGCGACCCCTAACGGGACCAAGCGGTAGAAAATGGATGGATATATATATATATATATATATATATATATATATATATTCTGGGTGAATGAATGTTAAAAAGGGAATCAGAAATACTCAGAAATACTTTATAAACAACAACACAATCTTTTCCTGCAGCAGGAATTGAACCCAGCTCACTCAGGTGAAAGCCAGGAACCTTAACCACCAGTCTTTCAAGTTTCATCAGGAGTCATATCACCATCAAACACGTCATGTTTAATTAGGAAAATAGTTTAAAAACACAGACACAAAGGGAAACATTTACTGCATACTGCTGTTAGAAACTGAGCCGAATTAAACACCGACTCGTAACACCGTTAATTCACCGGCTGTCATGTTTGTGTGTGTGAGACGGTATTTGTGGAGTTTCGGTCGTTACCAAAGTAACTACCCGGTTTGCTGCTTCCTGTTTGGTGCTGGGTTTTTGACAGCGAGGTTTCTTTTGTTTATTTCTATGATTTCAACACAAATTTGTTGTTCACATGTAGCATTATCAGGGAAAAATATGGTGCGTCCCCTGGACGCGTCAACAGGGAGTTTACTGCAATTTTAATGCGCCAGAGACGCAAGACGCGTACCTGGCAACATCACTGTGAGCGTAATGTGCTATAGGAGTTTACCCGGTGACACTTTGTAGTGAGGGAAGTTGAAGTATCTCAGGGTCTTGTACATGAGTGAGGGTGAGACGATGGACTGGTGCGGCATCAGCAACAGTAATGAGGATGCTGTGCCGGACAGCCGTGGTGAAGAGAGACCTGAGCCCGAAAGTGAAGCTCTAAATTTATCGGTCGATCTTCATTCCAACCCTCATGAGCTTTGGGTAATAACCAAAAGAATGAAATCCCAGATACAAGTGGCCGAAATGAGTTTCCACGCTTTGTCAAAGGGCGAGGAGCTCACACATCTGGAACGAACATGCTGTTGATCGTCTACTCCCACCTCGGAAGAAGGTTGGGGACACTATTCCAAGTGGACCAATGTTCAAAGTCGTGGCCAGAAGTTATCACCTGTCTTGGCGGCAATCTAAGAGTATGAGGAAGGTGCTAGAGAAAAGGTCATTGGCTGAGTCAAATCAAAAAGGTTCGTCCTCTGGGGGTGTGCTCAGTAAAGGTCATGGCAATCAGCCTGTTAGATTAAAATTTTTCTTGTGTTTAACTAAAAAAACATTAGCCTGATGGAGGTGCTAAAGGAAAGGTGAAGGTCGTCACCAGCAACACTATGATATGTTTGGACATTCATGGGAACCAAAGGGAAAGCCAGACATTTTCTTTGCAAGCTACCATGGCGTGAACCAAACTGTTGATCAAGTAGAACGACCAACGGTAGCTGCCGCACAACCTGCAAGTTGTCACCGAGCTTCTCATTTCGCTGCTACTTTCTGATGCGTCCAAGCAAAAATAGAAATCACTCAGCTGCATCGGTCAGGTGTTGTGCCTGTCAGCTTCCAGGTGGGACTGCACTGTATAACGGATCATTGCTTGAAAATCAGAATACCTACTCAGGCCGTTTGTCTTTTGGATGAGTTCAGGTTAAAATAAACCCAAGAGTCTACAGTGTTGAGTTGAGAGAGTTGTTTTGTCAGTTTTCTCTTGATGAACTGAACCTTGGTGTTAAACAGCAAATATTTTCCAGAACCTCGCTGCACCCTCTCGTTATCTTTACTCCTTCACATTTTTCTAGTTACAGCTGTGTTTTTCCTGCGGAGTGATGAATTATGCTGCTGCTTCCTCAGCCTCCTGATGTACACTGAATAGAACAATTTTGAACTGAATGTTTGTTTTTTAATGATCAGATCACCAGTCTCGGGTCTCACATATGCGGACTCTGATATTTGACCTCGTACTTCTTCTTCTTTCCTGATGAAACTTGGTAGCTTACAGTACGTTTTACTCCTGAATGTAAAACCTAAACAGTGCACAGAAATGAAGATGTTTTTGATGCCTGTAACAGCGGCCAGAGCGTTAAAACTGTTTCTTTGTTGTCACTCTTCCAACATGGTGGTGGGTCTTTAATAAACCGACTGGAGGACATGCAGTCAGGCCTGTTGATATTCGATCTGAATGATGAATGACTGCAGACTGTTTTCTGGATGATTCATCCAGCTTTATCCCTGCGCCTCAACTCGTCCAGTCTGTTTGGATTCATTGCTGTATTTTCCTAACTTGACACATGCTTGTCCCTCACTATTATGGCCATCTCCTGGGTTGATTGATAAGCTTTGATCTGGCTCAGCAGCTTGATGCCACAGCAACAGGGAGGCTTGGACCGAGCAGACTGGACGGCAGCCTGACAAAGGGAGGGATGTTGTTTTTGATTTAATATCTGTTGAACTTGTGCAGACTTCATTGCTGCTCCGCAGAGCCCCTGAGATAAGACCACCGTGAGTTTTAGTAGTTTTGAAAGGTTGGCCAAGCTCGGGGTGGCAGGCGTCTAATGTTAGAGAGTCAAACTCAAATCTGCAGACATGATGGAAAAATGTTCCTCAAAGCCAGAAACATCACCATGACAGCAAAGATGCTTTGGTTACAACACTGGTAGCACAAAACATACAATAATAACAAGAAGCAATACTTTTTCTTTTTTTACACAAACCAATCAAACTTGAAACCTCCCAGTGAGGCTGCAGAAATCTTCTAATAGTTGACAATATGCCCAACTTCATTCCTCTATTAGTCAACAAGTCATTTGATAAGCAGCTAACATGATTAGTGTTAGCATTAGTTTTTTGATGGTGATGTTACTCTCAGCTGACAGGACAAATATTCATCACAATATTTCTCTTCGACTGACCCGCTGACATTGCGGTTACAGTAATGACAACTAATGAAAACTAATTCTTCTTAAAATTAGACTTTGCATTTGTGTCACAATACAGAAGTTCACTGCAAAACAGCCAGCTTAGATAAACAGTGATGTCTCAAAAAAGCTCGCTGTGGCGTGTTGGTCGATTCTTTTAGCAACAATTGATGTGAAAGTGAAAAGTTTGTTGGTATATTGAGGTTTCTGTGAGACAGTAGCTTGACTTTTTCTGTGGTTATACTCTCTGCCCCAAGATTAATAACCTGCTCTGGGAACTTAAGCAATCCAGATGGTATGGTTAGCTAGTAGTATTTGGAACTCTGTACTCGCTTACAACCACATAACGGCCAAGAGGTAGATCCATAAATTCTTTGCTGGTGCTAGGTAAGACTTATCTGCCCTCAGAGACGCAAATATACCTGCACACCACTGGCTCACTTCTTTTATTCTTAGTGGACATGACAAGTTGTGTCGATGACTCGGTGTCAACGAGGTGGATCAGTGATGAATTATAATTTCATTTCCCAGTCAGAAACGGCACAGAAATGTGCAATTCATAGTGTTTAGACACACGAGTCTTGCACTAAATTTGGAAATGCCATTAGCCCTTCTTACCTGACAGGTCCAGTATGGCCAGCTGCAGCACCTGAACGCCCCCTGTTGACTTTCAGTGCGGAGTTTTGTTGCTTTGGGAACAGAACATCGAGGTAACCAGTTTTAAACTAAACTGAGAGAGTTTTTGAACATTTAAATTTTTGACCAAGGCTCTAGGGATGACAGTGTTGGTCGGTTAAAAAATACAAATAAATATTACAGAATACAAATATTAGATGTATCGGCACACATTTTGGTACAGATGTTCATGGTCCCCAGAGGATGCATCCTAAAGACTTTGGTGATAGCCTGACTTGTCTTCTAGCACCACCAGCAAGATAATATGTTTTGGTATATCTCAGCAGCTGTTGGACGGATTGTGATGAAACGTGGTTCATCATTCATGCTCCCCTCAGGATCAACTGTAATAACTTTGATGATCCTCTGACTTTTCATCTCGCGCCACCATCAGGTCAAAGTTTTAACGTGTCTAATACCTGCAGAACTGTTGACATTCCCATCAGCCTCAGCTGGACTTTGTGTTGGTGTTAGCATTTAGCTCACAGCCTCACAGAGCCACTTGTGTGGCTGTAGAAATGTATTATCTAGTAAGTATTGTAGTGCGGCTGCAAAATAAAATGTCTCTGTGTCTTTCTGTCAGAGCACTTTGGGCTAAATTTCAACATTTGTCCTCAGTGACCTCATAGCAGGAGTGATCGTGTTTTTGTATATAATACAGTCTAAGATATATTTGTATCCAGTAACCAGACAAATGCTTTCTGGTGATGGCCCTCCCTCCATCATGGCTGCTCAGCAGACATTATTACCGCCTACAAGGGGTTTTAATTATGAGAGGCTGTCAGGAAGAGTCTGTGATGTTCGCGGCGTCAGAATTGATGGGCTCTTCAGTGACGCATCATTGGCGGTCTGCAGGATATGACTCCCGGAATGGTTTCTTCCCACAAACCCACACATCAGTCTGTGCTGTTTGTCTTAGCGTTCATCCGAGGAGCTGAATGTTGAAGGATTCGTGTAAACACACACACACATCCAGCGACACAGGGACACACACGCAGATTAAAGGGATACGACACAGAAGCTATTTTCATCATTGATTAATCTGCCAATTATTTTTTCAATTCATCAATTCATCATTTAGTCTTGCCCATGAGAATGCCATCCCAATGTCCCAGAGCCAAAAGTGACATCTTCAAATTGTTTCCCCCCTTCTGATCAATTAGGTATTTAAAAAAGCAGCAAATTGTCTAATTTGATAAGATGGAAAAAGAAAATTGATACATTTTCCGTCCGTAAACTAATCAACTAATCATATTAGCGCTATTTTTGGGTGTCAGACTCTCACCTCCTGCTGTAGCTGCAGTCAGCTTGGATTCACGACAATTACAATTGATTCTCACAACTGTGTTTGCTTATGTTGATTGCGAGTGACAGATGTAACCCTCCAACTGTGTCAGCAACAAGCAGATGTGGTGCATTTTGCCATATTTAGGCAAAAGTGTGAGTGTCTTGAACATGCTGAATGGTGGATTATGCAGCACGAGTGATTTGACAATTGTCTGTGGACATTTCTTGTTTCCCCATGAAACTGGGTGTCACCGTTTCTACGCTTGGCTGAGGCGGAAAAGTTATGAATGTTAATGGAAACAGGTTTTTCAAATACACCTCGGCATGTGTTTCTTTTTCTACTGAAGACAAAAGCATCCATGTCCCACCTCTTTACATATCAGAGTAACTGATACAAACGCCACGAATTACATGATGATCAGAAGAGACAAGTTCATTCATTAAAAAGAAAAAAAAAACATACAAAATGTCCTTTTGTATCAGAGTTACTGCTGCTCCGTTAACGATATCATCTTCATGTCCTCTTCAATATATTCACATAACGTAGTTGATGGAAACTCGCACTGAATTTTAGTTTGATTAAAAACCTGCACGACATTTTAATGGAAACATGACTATACACCCACTGGGAGAGAGTCTATGAAAATACATACTCTCTCTCTCTGTGTCTCAGGTGTTGGTGGTGTCTCTCCACCCTCACTGGGTCACTGTGGTTCGCAGGGAGAGCTCAGGGGGTTTGTGAGGGCCAGGTATCTCTGTCTCTGCTGCATTCTGGGTTTTAATAGGTAGAGTGCTCTCTGCTGAGTGAGTCAGCAGCTCTGTAGTAAACCATCCACACGCTGAGTCATTCATTGTCTGAATTTAAAATTCAACTTCATCGTCTAACCCATTGAAACTGATTGATGCAATTTGTGTCAAAAATCACAGACATGATACAGTGTTGCTTTTCTAATTTGAATATCTTAAGAGTTTTGAACTGTTTGTGGATAAAAGTCCATAAATTGAAATAGTTGTGTTGTTATTCCTACTAGTGCAGCCTGAGGTGACCGTTGATGCACTGTTTCTGAGGAAGGAGCCGTTTTCCAGGAAGTCTTTAAATCGTCTCTCCTGAATCACGTGGTTAACCTCACTGACACTACTCATGGTTAAAACATGCAAAACAAAAAGCTGCATGAGTTACATTTTCAGCTAACAGCATCCATGTTCACTCATTCAGTGAAGTCAAACTTAAACCTCCTTCTTCTCCCTTTTAACTTGTCTGGTAACTAGTAGGTTGAGTGATATCTACGTTTTATAGCCTTCAGTGCATGTAGAATGTCTGCAGGCCTCTACATTGACTATAACTATTAGCAGGCTGCATTCACCTTGAACATTAAACAGACTCTTCTTTTGTTAAGTTACAGCTCAGGGACTCCAGTTAAGCCAAATTCAAAGAGGCGTTTATTTCCAGGTATTTTAGTTCTAATGAGGAATGAAGTTCACATGAAGAGAAACAGTGAGACGCTCGTCTGCTAACAATTACAAACCTCTGAAAATAACAACAACAGCTGCATTGTTCTGTGTGATGGGAAACATGTCGGCGGTTTGAGCCATGTGAATGTGTGTGTGTGTGTGTGCAGTCCACTCTAGATTTGCAAAATTCGGCAACAGAATTTTAACTCTTACTTGACACTAGCTCGTATATGTTTTATGGCTCAAATTGATTTCAAGATTCTTGTAATCAGCTGCTACGACCTGCGTGGAAGAGCCTCAACATAAACTGTGGATGTCATGACATCACTGTACGCCAAAGAGGCTGCACGTACTGTACCCCCCCAGCATGTACAGTATATACAGCTTTGGCCTCTTCCAACACCTGTTTTTAGAAAAAGACTCAAACTCCCCGAGATACTATCGTAGAAAAGGTTTCAGTCGTAGTCGTCTGGACGCTGTTTTCAGAATCGAGACGTTTCGGCTCCCATCCGGAAGTCATTCTCAATTGCAATTCCCGGTCCATTTTTCACAATTGAGAATGACTTCCGGATGGGAGCCGAAACGTCTCGATTCTGAAAACAGCGTCCAGACGACTACGACTGAAACCTTTTCTACGACGGAACACTCCTGGACGAATGAGGGACTACACCGTCTCCCTGAGATACTGTTAGTCGCAGGAGAAGAGCGTCCTCATCCTTAAAGCCTTTTCTCTCATAAAGTCAAACATTACTTCCATTAAAGCAGAACGTGAATTCCACATTTGCGCAGCTTGACTTACTGACACACTCTCCTGTCAGGCTCTTGAAGCGGTCAGAAAGATTTGATGCATTTTTCAAACTGTTTGAACTCCTCATCATGTCATTGATTCTTGGCTACAGGTTGTTCAGTCCTCGGTCTGTTTCTGCAGTAAAGATGTCGGAACACTTTCAATGTGTCTTCACGGAGGACTTAATGTCACCTGAGGCGCCTGCCGGAAGGCAGGGGAGAAAACGGTCTCTGGGCGGGGGGGAGAGGAGTCCTTAAGAAAGCTGCGGGCTCGACGCAGACAGCGTTTCCTCTGGACGTCCTCGATGGCTGGATGTAGGGTCCCTGTGATGCGCCGGGCAGTTTTCACCACCCGCTCCAGTGCCTTGCGCTCTGCAGCAGAGCGGTTCACCTACCAGACTGTGACACAGCTGGTCAGGATGCTCTCTACTGTGCAGCGACAGAAGTTCACCAGGACAGCTGAGGACAGTCGGTTCTTCTTCAGTGTCCTCGGGAAGAAGAGGCGCTGGTGAGCCTTCTTGACCAGGCAGGAGGTGTTGGTGGTCCAGGACAGGTTCTCCGAAATATGGGTGCCCAGGAACTTGAAGCTGGAGACACGCTCAGCAGCCATCCCGTTAATCTGGATGGGGTCATGTGTGCCTCCTCTCTCCTTCCTGAAGTCCGCGATGAGCTCCTTTTGTCTTGGAGGTGTTAAGGAGCAAGTTATTGTCTGAGCACCATGCGGCCAGGTGCTGGACCTCCCCCCCTGTAGGCAGTCTCGTCGTTGTTGCTGATGAGACCAATCAGCGTAGTATCGTCTGCAAACTTGATGATGGCGTTAGATCCATGCGCAGGCCTGCAGTGGAGTGTGAAGAGGGAGTAGAGGAAGGGGCTCAGCACACAGCCCTGTGGTACGCCAGTGTGACCTAACAAGCTGAGGTCTGTTTGTCAGGAAGTTTGTCAGGATGGAACGTGCATAGATTAAACTGGGCTTCATAAAAACCTTTACTTTTCTTAAAGACTCACTATAAACGGACTGAAGAAACTCGCTAGCCTAGCAACTTTAAGGCTACAAACAACCCATTTCTACATTCTGAAAGAATATTTTATATTGCCAGAAAAAAATATAGTTTTATATTCGGGTCGACACGGTAAATGAACTCAAGCTGTGTGTCAGAAAGGCTGAATTAAATCTAATAGATAATCAAAGGTGTTTAACTAACTGTGTGTGTGTGTGTGTGTGTGTGTGTGTGTGTGTTCCTCCTGCAGACCTGGCTGACCTTCCTCTGGTGAAGTTTGACTTCTCCTGTAACAAAGTGTCGACCATCCCGGTGTGTTACAGGAAGATGAAACATCTCCAGTCCCTCCAGTTAGAAAACAACCCACTGCAGAGTCCACCTGCACAGGTACACACACACACACACACACACACACGTGGTATTGACCTTATGCAGCCCGCCCCTTTTGTATATAATATATATTTTATTGATAATGTGGAATAATTAGCTTGTTATACAGTAATAAGCCCATGTCACAGATAGATTCCTGGCCTGCGTGTAACAGTGTAACAAAGTAAATGAGTCTCCACTCTTTGGATGAAGAAATAGTCACGTAATAAAACACACTGTAACCAGTCGCCATGACGATTGTAACAGTAAGATGAGCAGCTGATCCCAGAGCTGTGCAGGAGAACTGAGCTAATAATCAGTGGATGTTTGCCACACTGCTGCTGTACGTTAGATTATAAAACTGATCAGATATTTGGTCAAATGCAGGTAAAGCTGCAGATGTCGATCTTCACAACGCGACACGTTCCCACTTCCTGTCTAGACAGAAACACAAAATAACGAAGTCGGAGCACTTCCTTGTTATTGAAGTTTTTGTTCCATAAATATGAGGTGTTTGGTCTCATGTAACAGTGG